>VZRF01012415.1:58993-265084 GCA_013396875.1 Vireo altiloquus
CCCCCCACCCCCCAAGGCCTGCATATTGTTCAGCACACAGCATGGCTAATGCTTAATGAGTGGGTAGGTTGTTGATGTTTTGTTTCTCACCATTTCTTGTATGGCTTTATTTACTGCATGGTTGGCAGATGGTGCACTGAATACAGAACTACTCATTTCCTCATGGAGATTTTCATAGCATTAACACCAGTAAAGAGTTACTTTATTGCATATTTTTCAGGGAATCTTAATCAGGAGTGCAAAATAAGACATACATGTATATTTAACCAGACTCTGAGTCTTGACAGTTAATTTTCTGGAAGGAGATGGCTACAGTACAGTTGCCTTGGTGGAAGATCTGTCAGGTTGTACTGATTCCTTCCCCCACTCTTCATTTTTGTAGCAGAAGGCAACAGTGGGTCAAGGCTCCCGCAGGGGCACGAGGTATCTCCATCACTCAAGGAGTTGGGTGGAAATGTTGTAAACAGCTGTACCTTACCTCCTTCTCACCAAGTTTTCTTCCTGCCATTGTTTATTGTACAAGAGAACACGGACTTTCACAGATCAGAAATCTCTTCTGTAATCAAAGGAGTGGATATGTTGTCCAGCAAGCTGGCTCAGCATCCTGCTTCCAGCATTCACTGCGCATTTGAGACCTGATGGAAATGAGCAAAGCTTCAAAACCTACTGTAAGCTACAGGAAGAGAACGCCCTTCATCTGGTTTCTGTCTTGGAGACTTTAAGCTCTTCAGGCTGGAGCCTGTGCCTTCCCATATGTCGATAGAGTATTTCAGGCACTATAGTAGTATAAACAGCGGTGGATGAGGTCATCATATATCAAACAACATAATTAAATCAGTGCTTTATTCACTGTCTGTGTCTCATTATGGCTGCCTCCTAGGTCACTCTGCAGCCTTGGTGATCGTGTAAGAACTAGAATGTTGCAACAGCCCTTGCAGAAACATTTGCTTTGAAGTTGGTGCTATTCACTTAGAGACCAGTCTTCATAAAAATGTACTTTTGTAAAATGTGGTGCTATTTTGAAAAAGCCATGTAAAAGGGAAGCACTTACTATTGGTTTTTTTTCCTAAATTGTCATGCACAAATGTCAGCTGCTGATCACACAATTGTGATGGGATTTCTTGATTGATTAGAGGTCTGAAAGCAATCAAGTAGATGATGTATTAGAAAAAAACAGGTTTCTCAGAGGGGAACATAAGCTTCTGAGTGCCTGCAAAGCAGCCAGATTTCAGGCATTGGCATGAAACTGGCATTTTTTAAAGTTAAGTGATGCTTTGTTTTGGCCGCTACTTAAAAGTGCATTCCCTGTAAAAGAATATAGGAATTTTAAGATGCTCCTTCTCCCTTTCACAGTTCTGGTACCCACACTTTAAATCTTCTGTTATATCAACACCTCCAAGTGTTTTATGGCAGTAGACCCTTATGTGTGTTTTACAAGGAAGTAGGCTACCAATTTAGTCTGAGCAATAAGGTACTTTGAAGTCTGAAGTCATAATAAGATATGCACGTAAGCCTCGTGCCTCACCACGTATGATGCCGTGGGCATGTGTTATTGCTTACCTATGCCATAATTACTGTACACATGTAGCTACAGGAATATATCCATATGGTTTTCCTACTGTAAACTTTCAGGTGACTTGCTAATCTAGGCCAGTGCTCAGAAACAAGGGCTGGTCTGCGATCTTAGTAATTACAAAGCCGGCATACAAACTTCAGCATTAAGGCTCTCCCAGATCCACTTGAAATCAGGTTACATTCATATTCTGTCTTGTTTTTTGAATAGCAGCCCAGCAGCATGCAAAGTCGTTATGTTGTTGCTTGACCTACCCTATCCCAGTCTTGCTGCCAAGGGAAGAAGAGGAAAAGGTATTCAGGGCTTATGTTCTCTTGGCTTTCCCATAAGTGAAAGAGATTTTTTTTCTCCTCCTTTTTTGTTTTGAATCTGGAGGTTTCCTGATTTTCTTAATATTATCTCATGAATTTACTGAAATAATATGTTTCTTCCTCCCTAAAGTTTATCTATTTGTCTCTGGTGCTTTTCCTCTCTACCAGTAAGGACAGCCCAGAACCATGAGTTGGTACAACGTATTAAGGGATAATCTTTGCTAAACTTGAGCCTGAAAATAGGAAAGTGAAGAGAGATCAAAGGCACTTCTCTAATGTTCTGCAGTACAGGTGGGGTCCAGAAATCAAATACGAAAGCGAAGTTGTGCTGCTCAACCAAGTACCCTCATTGAGAGTGGAGGGCATCTGCCAGCTGGGCTGCCTCTGGGACTTGTTTGCCCTCCAGAGCACTTTCACAAACCTCCTGCTGCAAAGACGGGAAGGTGGGGATGATGATGAGGAAGGACTTGCCGGATCCTGCTGGAGGTTCGAGTCAGTAGTTCCCACTAGGCTGCTGCCCTGCTGGGAAGACTAGCCTGGCAGGGTAGGAAAGCTGAGGGAGGGGCAGAGAAGGCTACTTACCCCCAGGCTAGAGCTGGAAATCACCTGGCTCCTGCTCAGCTAGTGAAACAACAGCAAGGAGAAAAGTCTGTCATCCTGCCTGGAGATGGATGCCTTCACATGGTACTGGGGTGGTAGGGAGCAGTCAGTTCTGCGTCGCCTGCCCTTGAGAAGAACCCTGCTGTTCCTAACCTTTCAGTGTTTTCAGTAACATTGTCCAAACAGGAGTTGGAAGAAGATCAGTGGCAGACAACAGAAGTATAGGCTGCTCAATACTTAAAATTTCTAGTCTTCAAAAAATTACTTGAATTTTATTATGTTGTCTTAGTGGCATGACTGTTGACTGGTTAGGCACTTGGTAAACCTCCTAATAAAAATAATAGATAGTTCTGCTGGTTTTGCACTGTTTGTTTTTTTTTTTCCTTTGTTCATGTTTTGCTATTCTTCTGTGACTCTTTTTTAAAATAGCCAGAGTAAAACAGAAGTGGTAGGCCTTAATTTAGAGGTGTTAGCAAGACCCTGCTAAGGGTCATCCAGTCTTCACTGGTTCCTTGTTATAATCCACTGCCCTCTGTGGTTCATCCTCTCCCTGAATATTACTTCTGTTATATTTGCTATCATCTCTGTGCAGATGATAGCTTTATACTTGCAAATGACCTAAATATAACAAACGTCAAGCCAAAAAAACCCTCTAAAAGCATACACGTATGAGAAGACCAGGACAACACTGGCAAGCTTGTTAGGGCAAGTGTCAACAAGTGTTGGGTGTAAAGAAAAAGTGTGGTTTTTGTTGGGTTTCTTTTTTTTTTTTTTGTTCCTTTGCTACAGGGGCACAATTCTCATTTCTGTTAGCAGTCATCCAGGCAAGCTGAGGTATGTTGAGTGCAGGGCCTAATTGCTTGTGCACTGTGTGCTGTGCCTACACAGCTTTCAACTGGGAGCCAGCTTGGAGCACAGGCAGAGCAAGCTCAGGTCTGTCCACGCCTGCCTGCATACAGAGATCCTCAGAAGAAAGCAGAGACACCCATTTTCTCCTTATTGCTGCATTACACCAGAGGCAAATTTTCTAATTAAAATTTGCAGTTAGCACAGTGTGTTATAACTGCTGTAAATTTTGGTCGTGTCAGGACTTCCTGGTGGTGGGAGGAGAAGCACAGAGAAGCCAATGGGTGCAAAGAGGGGCTCTTGTGCAGATGGCTACAGCAGCTCAGCCCTTGTGTCCCCTTCATGTTATTAGGGTACCACCTATGGTGCTTTGTACCAGAAAAATTACTAAATAGCTGAAGAGAAAATGTCGCTAATGCTGTATAGTGGAGGAATTAAGATCTGCCTTGTCCTGAAAGAGGTTCTAGTCATATCCTGCTATCCACTGGGCTCCCATGGGAAAAGGTGCTTGACAAGGGTCAAAACAGCCTTGCTGCTGCCTTTGCCCTGGTGCATTGCTTCCATTCATCTGACACAGTAGGGAAAAACTGTGAACTAGGATAACAAGGATGGCAAGATTAAGAAATATGCATTTTAATAAAGGCATTAGAGAATAGATTTGCATATCTTGAAACTAGAGAAATAGAAACTTGGAAAGTGAATAGTTTTCTGAAGGGGTTCTGATTTTTACCTTCTCATTCACTGTGTTCTTTTACTTTGGCTGTCATGGTATGCCAGGTTGCTATCTTCTACCTGCATTTATGAGCTGGAGGGCTGAAAATATTTATTTGCTATCGTACACTGTGCTGTTTCCACCTCTGCCTCTAGACCAAGGAAGAATGTCCGGTTACTTTCCTTTCTGGAATAGGAGGACTTGATCATATGGGAGCTCTCAAAAGAGGTGTGTGCCATCTGGCATGTAATTACCTTTTCCTTCTAGGAGGATGCTTTTCTCTTGGGTAGGCCAGGCAGAGAGCTGTGGGTCTGGACCTCAAGCACAGTTTAGCAGTCTGTGTTTGGGAGGGAGGAGCAGAATGGCACTGAGTTGATGGGATATTATTCATGTGGAGCCCCTGCTTCCTGTCGCACTGTATTTGACCTGATATAAGCAGCTGACATAACATCACCGTGGGTGTTGCCAGCATTTTCTTTTAATATTATATTTGGGAAAAAAAAAAGTTAATAACTGTTTTCTTCTTAAAAGGAAAGAGAAAACCCCAAAGGATCTTGGCTGGCTCTGCATGCCCTATAGGTATGTCTGGTTGTTTTTGATGAGCAAGGTGCTGTCCTCCTGTTTACCTCTCTCAAAGGAAGTGTGTGTTGACATAGTCTGCATTTCAATCATCTTTATTGTACAGCTCTCTGGGAAGCCTCCGGGGCAAGTCAAGCCAGCCCTGAAAGAAACATCTTGGTCACAAAGAGAGAAGAGATGGAACAGACACCCACAGTTTGTATTTCTTTATTTGCAGAGATCTCTGCCCTGATAACCTCAGACCCCAGAGCAGCTGAAGTTGGCTCAGTTTGGAGTGGTGCAGGAGGCGTGGTGGGCAGGTCTCCCGGGGGCTGCTGGATCTGCCCATGCACTGCAGCCAGGATGGACCTGGGTGTGCTGACAGTGCTGCTGGAGAGCTGGCTTCGTTGTCCAGCCTAAGTGGGAGCTCAGATTCCCTGCAGTAGGAGAGCTACGTGGGGGCTGCCGGGCTCAGAGGCTTCTTTCATCAGTTCTCTCTGTGCCATGGGTTTTCTGTGCATGCTGTCACCATGCTTGGTGCCTTTAGCGTGGCTCAAACATGCACAGGGCTTCATGTGGCATTACCTGGGACAGGCTTATTCACTGAATGGCATCCAAAGGATTGCATCTTATGGGTTTGTGTTGGTGTCCAGAAGGCTGGTCCCTGAATTCAGTAGAGAACTGCTGTTGGATGTGCTGTCAAAGGGCTGTTGTTAATATAAGCATGAGGAGAGAATTTTACTTCAGATTGAAGTTTATGCATCAGAGCTGAACTTTTGTTGATAAGTGAACTGTGGATGATTCTCATGATGTGTTGTATGTGTGTTTTGAATAGGTGAAGTTAGCTTTGGCTTGCACTGATGTGATGTTTTTCTCTAGTACTCAATGATGAGCTCTAGATAGATGGTTGTGAAAATGATGCTACACAAAGAGCATCCATCTTCATGGCAAAAGGTGAGGCCCTGACTGGCCTCAATGTGCCCTCGAGGCCTCTTTCTCCAAATCTGTGCAGCTGCTGACACCTCCGAGGGGCTAAACCCATCCATCTTTTGGAAGACGAATGGCTTTCTTCTGCACTAATAGAGAGTTATAAACCTTCCTCTCCCAAGTTTTCTGCCATCCACATGTAGAACTTTATTTTATAATCTTCAATAGTTCCTACCTTAAGCCAGCTGCAATCTCTATCAAAAACTGTTACCCAGGAAAGCTACAGATGGTTAAGAATCAATGTACGAGTGACCCGGTTGTCAAGTGTAAGGTGGCACTTGTGGTGCACAGGGAACTGCCTAACAGCTGAATGTTCAAATATCAGTTAAAATAATTTGCAGCGTCGTGCACTAATGATGAAAGCAGCTTGTGCCTTCTTTGTAGCAGAAGATTTCAAGGGCCAAATTCACTGGAAATATAAACAGTGGTGCAAATTATATGTTAGAGCACAATTGTTTCCCTGCAGGCTATAAATAACTCCTATTTTAAGACACTGGGGGTTATTTGTCTCCTGTGGGAGAGACTGTATTCTGTGGTGTAGCTGACCAGAAAATGGTTGTTAGTGATAAAGTGGTGTAATTTGCATTGATTTATTATTCATTGGCTGTGCAGATCAAGTGCAGCTTACTCAGCAAGAGGGATTGATACCAAATTCTTTTGTCGCTTAAACAAATATCCCTGCTGAGTATAAGTGAGAGATGCGATTGTAACAGAAGAGTGGTGATATCAGACACCTTCTAGCTTGTAAGTCTCTAAAATCTGAATCAGACTTACTGAGACTTTGACTCCAAACTTAATTTTGGCCTACCTGTGTAAACAGAGTTCGATAACTATTGGAAGTAGATGGATATAAAAAAAGTTAAAAGGTAATTCCTTGACTTTGTCTAAATTTCCCACATCATGTAACATGCACATCCTGCTTTGGAAGTTCTAGTTCTTCTGTCTAGCAACCTGCACCCACAATAGTAGGCCTTTATTGGCTACTGTTTTTAGTGTGGGAAATATTAAAGATAGGCCAAGATCATTCTTGTAAGGTTTTTTTCTGGAAATGTTGGCTTCAGAGCTTCCAGGTATTTTGATATATACTGTGGTTGATGTGAGAGTGATATTATCAATGCCTACTTTTATGTTCATCTGAAAACTGTACCTCTTGGAAGAAAACTACTTAAAAGACTCTTGGTTTTCTCTTCTCTTTAAAATCCTCACCTTTAAAATCAGTTTTCAGTTTCTGGTGGTTGTGGAAGAAAACCTGGAAATATGAATCAAATGCTTCCTCAAAAAAAATGGAGGAATATATTTCTTAAGTGTTATTTTTGTCTTGAGGGCAGGGAGGGTGTTTTCTATTCAGATTCATTATATTCAGGCGTGCATGGCCACTGCTGCAGGTGTTGAACCATCCTATCCTTCCCTGGACTCTTATCAGCACTGATTTCACAGATTATTCTCCAGTTCCACTGGGATTTTGGCTGAGAAAAAAACCAAACTTAGTTACAACATGGGAGGTAAAACAGTGCTGGAGGAAATTCTTAGAGACTTTCTGGTGATTCATTTTTCTGTGTACATTGACTGAGCATCAGTCTCCCTCCACAAGTCCTCAGTCTTTGAATCAGTCTTTGGATAAGCACTCCCTGTCCTGCCATGGGCCATTGCTGTTCGCAACCTGGAATGAACTTGTGGAAAAGAGTGCTGTAACTATAAATTACTCTTTTTGGGCCAATTGTTCGGGGGAAATCAGAACAAAATAATAATCTTGGGAACTTGAATGTTCTCCTAAAAGAAGCATGTCCTATCCATTTAAAACTGAAACATTTTGTGCATATTCCTTCACATTTTTGCTAAAGGTTAACAAAATTGTTTAGACAGCTCTAGTTGGTGCACATCAATCTACTTTACAACCAGCTGATTAATGTGACTGATTTCTCCAGTGAATTTCTCTAATCACTTCTTGTTTACAAACTGGGGTGGTTTTGTTTAAAGCAGCTATGCTGTGAGTGTTCATCCATCTTAAAAGTTCATTCCTTGACTGAAGTAAGTTTAGGAAACACAAGTCTAATGAACCTCTGTGACAAACGGTGCCCATAAAAGAAGAGGTCATATGCAACATCTCTGGTAGTGTTAATCCCTCTTGTCATCTCCTACAGATGTAGTAAAAAAAAAAAAAATTCTTGAAGTAAAGAGAAAGGAAATCATAGCAAGTGTAGGCAAATGAGAGAAACAGTGACTCTGAAGCCTGCAAGGAGCTGCGCAGGAAGCCAGGAAACTGTGGATTTTCATTATCCAGGCTATTGGCTGACAGCTGGTGATGCGAAATAATCTACAGCATTTTTTTTGAGAACTTATTTAAACCTCATAGGCTTACTCTTCTGGGAATTACAGAGGTTTCATCTTTAGAAATAAGTTCAATTATTCAGCCTTTCTTCAAGTGGAGTTAGGCACTGGGCCGATGTCTCTGCTGTGATACATTGTGCTTCATTACAGACTACAAGTGCTGAATCCCTCTGCATGTTTATTCTGTTGGTAAATATTCCCCTATCTGGTATTACACAAACTTCTTCCAGTGGTAAACATAAGAAATATTCAGCAGCTGTGTCCCTATAGGGAACTCAGTTGGACAGAGTCCACAGGTATTGGGATGCAGTGTAAGTGAAGACTGCACTTTGTATTGACAAGCCAATGTAACTCAGTGGAATTCTGGCATGGCAGAAACAAATCTCGAAGGTTTTGAATGGTCAAATCTGTTATGTAGGATGTCAGCATAAGTTGTAGCATGCTGCTGATTTGGAAATAAAAATCATGTAAGTGGCTATGTGAATATTTAATTCATTATTTAAGGACTACTGAGAGTAGTCACCTTCAGCAGCCACCATGCTTTTTTATTTTTAAAGCAGGCTTATTTTCCTCACACTTTTTTGACTTGTTTCCTTCTATCACTCTGTATGTCTGTGAGGATATTCTACACATGGCTTTCAGTGTAGGAATAATTCTGCAGGTTTCCCTTTACTCTCTGTCCCTTCTGTTCTGATGACTCAGATGTGTTTGTACGCGAATCCTTTCTGAGAAAAAAATGTGATATTTCCTAGTGGCGTTTTCACCATTTTTTTTATACTTAGGCTACAGATCAGAATTCTGACCAATATCACCTTCAGTCTGACTTTTCTTTTAACTTCTCTCACAAAAAAAAGTTATCTGGTGTTTTTTGGGTTCTTGTGGACTTAAGAAACTGCTAAAGCTCTTGCCCCATCTCTCTTGACCCTATGATTCCCTCTCTCTGCCTTCTTTCTTTTTTTTTTTAGTTTTGGCATGTGCTCTTTTATCCCGTTACTGTCCCTTTAGACTGCTTCTACAAAAAGTCTTCCAGCCGTATTGCCTTTATTATTTTTACTCTAGATTTCTCTATACTTTGCACTGTCTTAAACAAAAATGAAGTTTATTTTAGAAGCACCTAATATTCTACCTCTATTCTATCTGTAATTTGTACAATTTTTGGAGAGTGATTCTTGCTCTCCATCAACCTATGGTGCCTTCCTCCCTCAGTTTTTGCTACAATTTTAAGTGGAACTTCAGTGGTTTTGCTCTTTTGTTAGGAAAAACTCATCAAGATACGTAGATCCCTTCTCAGTTACACTTTTTCTGCGATTTCTGCAGAAAATCTGGATTCTGGTGATCAGAATTCTCCCAGTTCCTAGAGGAGGCCTGTAAGTGAGATGGGTAGATGGGAGGAAAGCTTAGGCTGTGTTTCTTCTGGGTTACATTCAAGAAATTAGAGTAGTTCTTAAGGGTTGGTCTGTGTCACTGTGTGGAGTGGCAGTATTTTTTGCTGAGGCTGTTAGAGAAATTGAATATGTCAAGAAATTATGGGAAAGAGTCTGAAGATGGTTGTATGATATTTGTGCTTCACTTTAGTGTGCAGGAAGTCAAAAAGGGAGAAGATGCATTAATGGATAATGGAAGAAGAGTATAAGAAAAAGAAAAATTATAAGAAAAATAATAGTGATCTTAATTGGATCATCAGGTCATTTAATGAAAGGTTTGTGCTTAACTTGACAAGGTGATTGGTTGCGGTCAGTTAGAAATAAGGAGAAGGTTTGTACTTAAATACCAGGTCATTAGGGAAGGGGAATCTAAACTACCTGTGAAGACAAATGTTGTAGGGAACAACAGGTGCGTAGCAGAATAATAATCTTGCTGGAAAAGTAGTACTTGCTGTGGTCAGGAAGAACAGAAAGAGAAGGCAGTAGACTGTCCATGAGTGTAACAGTGTGAAACATCATTAAAAAAAAAACCCAAATCACCTTCCCCCCTCCCCACAAACATAGCAAGAAAGGACATAGTGAACAAAAGAGTATCTGTTTTGGTTTTAGCAGCTAATAATGAGATCATAGAAGCGCAAGACTTGGGAAGTAACTTAAGATCAAGTGATCAGGAATCGATTTAATTAAAATGAAGGGAGGATTAAAAGTTTGTCCTTAATTAAAATTTGTCTTTGAGAGATAGCAAATGAGAGTTTGTCAAACTGCTAGCAATGCAAGTTGGCTGCATTGAGAACTCATGGACCTGAATAGTGCAGAAATTGGGAGCTTTTGCAAGTACTCCAGCAGTCTGAATTTTGTGTCCCAAGGAAGGGGAAGAAGTTGTCAGAAAAGGGTGAAAGTTAGAGTTGCTAGAACTCAGGCTGAATGGAAGGTTCCAAGTGGATGTTTAGACACATAGAAAAAGAACACTGAACCATATAAATAACTTTCAAATAGCAAGAGGACTACCATGTAACGCTTCTGCTTATGCAGGGATTAAGCAAAATTTAGAAGTGGCCTCTTGTGAAAAAGCCAACCCCCCCTCATGCCCCTCTGAAGAAACCCACATGATGACCATCAGGAGAAAAACACCTGAATGTGATGGAAGCAAAGCTTGAACATGGCAGTGCTCCTGAATTGCATAGAAATAGATAAACTTTGCAAGTGCACACTCAGAAATTGAAAGTGTGAGTGCAGGAATTTTTAGCAGACCCTTCAACACCCACTGTCCACCTCTATGTGGGCTCTATGCTTTGTGCTCAGCTGTGTCAGCTGTCTGGAACAGGAGTAGTTTTGTGGTGTTGCACTGCTTGGCATCGTGGTTTTTGAGTATCATTGCGTCAATTCAGGAGGGTTTGAGGTACGTAAACTTAAGGAAAATGTTGAAGAAGAGGGTGTGAAAAGAACATTAAATGTGGTGCCATGTTAGGAAACTGAAGAGTTTACTCAAAGGTTTTCTGACTGAACAGAGAAGGGAACATGATTTCAGCTGTTGTACCTTTTCTGCCCTGTCAGTAGGTAGTGGCATTTTTGGGATGCTTAAGGGGAGAATACTGTCAGACTGGTTAGAATAAACTACAAAGTGAGAGCTTTAAGCTGCTGAGACTTGAAGAAGGTGACTGAAATGGTACGACTGAACTTGATACTCAGAAGAAGGGAATTAAATACCACAAGTGACGTTAAATTTGCTGTTGTAAGCAACTCCAAGACTTGGCATCAGTTGTAGGGAGAGGAGGAAGTTTTGTAGGGAAGGCATTTAGTGTTAGGGCAAGTTAATTTATGTTTGTGGCAAAATTCAGAGTTTGAAAATCTGGGAGGTAAAATGATAGATGCGTTTAAGTGCAAAGGAGGTGTCTTGAAAGGGGAAAAGGTGTGTCTGACAACAGGGTTTCGTAAGCTTCTCAATCTGATCTAAGGCTCCTGGCCTATGCCCCTCTCCTATTCCTTCCAGATCGCCTTAGACTGCTTTGGCGCTCTTTAAATGGAATCTGAACCATCAGTGCAGAGGTGAGGGCTAAAGAGATCCCCTAATTGTGTTAAACTGGGAAGAAGAATACTGTGGCAGTGGCAGAGCTTTCAGAAGTGCCCATCAATGTAGCGGGCTGCCCAGAGCACAGAAGTATCACAGGACAGGAAGAATAGAGACTGGACTGAAACCTCAGTGAGGATGAGATGTCAGAGCAAGGATGATGATCAGCAATATCAAAAGAACCAGAAGAGCCATGTAGGAGGGAGATCCTTGAGATTTACCAGGAAGAGGTCATGAATTACTGTGGTGAAAGCACTTTCTTTCAAAGGGAAACAGAGGAAACTGGGCTGGACATGATCCAGTATAGAGTTGGAAGAGAGGAAGCGAGCACAGTGGCTTTAGCCTGTGCTTGCAACAAGTTTACAGACAAGGGAAAGGAGGAAAAGAGCTGCTGAAATAGGTAGGGCTGACTTCTTGTGGGTAATGAGAAGGGGGAGCAGAGTTAGAGAGAGAAAGGTAAGTAGGGAATAAGCTTGGCTGAAACAGAAATGTGCAGTCACAAATGGAAGAGGTTAAAGAATTTCAGATGAAGATGAATAGTCTATAGGCTGTGTATGGTGATATTTTAACAAACTGGATTTTTGGCAGGGACTGGCAAAAACCAATGAGCGAATTGGAAATATCAGCAGCGTCATGCTTAATGAAGAAGAAATTGGCTTTTTCTCCAGTTAGCGGTAACTGATTTGAAGCAGCCAGGTGCTGCTGCTTTCCTTTTCCCCTTTCCCCGTGTGCGGGAGCAGCAGCCAGCCAGGCACGGTGCCGACGTGTGCCCTGCTGCGGGCGCGCCTGGCTCTGGAAAGAGAGAGCCACGCATCCAGACTTCAGGGGCTGCACAGCCTAATTGTCTGGCTCTGCTCCAGCTGGTGATTGACCCAATAAACTCTAATGAATCTGGATTCCTGCAGTCTGATTTGCTTCCTCTCCCAGTTATGTGCCTTTCTCAGTCCATGAAGAGCTGAAACCTGAGTGCTGGCTTTGACAAAGGGAGTGGGAGAGGGGGAAGCAGGGGAAGAAAAGGCAGATAACAGCCGAATGTAATCAGTGTTTTATTACCATCCTCAGGAAGTGGGAATGGCTTTAAAAAAAAAAAAAAAAGTAGGTTGGAGCAAGGAAAGTTAGTTATGGTGAGGTTATTTGACAGGAAATTGCAAAATACAAACAGACAGAAGAAACACATTTTAAAACAGGGTAGGAAATCTCAAGTTACTTCACTGTGTATATTCAAAACCCTCAAAGCAAAGGCTGAAAATAGCAGTTTAAACAAAAGCTATCTTATCTGATAAAGGCATTTCAAGCACAAAAGGAAATTTATATATTGGGTTGACAGTCTTAAAATAAACTGATTGTCTTGATAACACCATAGATTTAATTGTGGGAAAAAATTGGGTTCATTTGTATGACCTACAGACACAGTAAATTCCCATGTAAATTCATTCCTTTTCTTTCTTTATACATTTCTTGTCTCCTAAGCAGTGTTTATCAGTGTTTTCCAGAAATTGTAAAGGTAGATTTATGCATGTAGGACGAGACTGATAAATATGTGCATAATTTAAAGAATTCCATGCAGACCAGATACAATTAATTTCCTGTGCTACTGGATGGAAGCATATTAATGATACTTCAGCAAGTAGCATTCAGATTCATAAGGATTTTGGAAGAAATACATTGTTTTGGAATGAGGGTAGAATTTCCAGTAGTAGTGATCAGAATTACTATTTTATTCATTTCATTTCTAGTAGATTTGTGATAAGGTTTTGAATACTTGGTTGTGTCTTTTCACTTTCTGTGTAGAAAGGAAGCTATTCTGTCACCACATCGCCTTTATCCTGTTGAGACTTTGAATAAACATTGCATCCGTATAGATATGTGTCCTTCTAGTGAGATAGGATATCTGTTATGGGGTTGAAACAATTTGATTTGGTGTGAGGGAGGGAGCAAGGAGAAGGGGAGGAAATAACTTAGTTGTGCAAATGATCTGTTAGATTATCGCTGTTTAGATCAAAGACTTAGAATGCTGTGGGACAAAATGTCTCGCTTGCTTTTGACTGAAGCTGTAAGAAGAAGCATCAAGAGGTTTATAGGTGCACCTGCTTGGCTGCCACGGCTTGGAATTTTGTGCTGCCTCCAGCTTCTTGCTCAGCAGGCTGCATATCTAACAGTGTATTACAGTGCAGCAGCTACATCTGCAACTCTGTGCCTCGTCGTACCTGCTCAGTCCTGGGAGATGTGTAAGTTGGGGATTTTTTCCCCAGTTCATTCGTCTGCTGTGCCTGTAACTTCCTATTGCTAACACTGCTGAGCCTTCACAGTCTGTGAACACAGCAAAATAAAGTCTGGTGGGAGGGCACTCGCTTACTGAGTGCTGTGTTGGGAGGTAGTGAGGTGCACCGTGGCTTTGTTCTGGCTTGGTTAGGTACGTGGATGTTTCCATCTGCCTTCAAATCTTTTCCTTTTTCTAGGTGATCCAGGTGTGACTGGAGATCTCTTAGGGACCAGAGTGCTCAAAATTATCTCATGGGGCTCAGAGAGTATCACTGGAGTATAGCACAAAGATGAGCTCACATCAGCTTGTGTTGAGAAACACAAGACTGTGAGGCCTGGTAGTGTGTTATTGCTGGAAAATCTTGCTAGGAGTCCTGTAAAACTGTCAGGAACTGATGGAGATTTTGCTCTGCCTAACAAAGAACTGTCAGTTGACAATGGGCTATGAGGATTGGGTTGCAGTATAAATATTCAGAACTTGTGATCGCTGGGATTTGCGATCAAAATAAATAGAAGTGACACCTGTTAAGGAAAGCTGACCTTTTTTTCTATTGATTTAGGTATTTTTTAAATGACCTCTTTAACAAGATTTCATTACTCAACCAGGTGACTTCATGAGGGAAAACTGTGGAAGGAGAGTAGCTCCCTCCTTTAAAATGGGTGAGTGTTGATGTCAATATGAATCGCTAATCTAAAACAGTGAGCTTTAAAAAAAAAAAAGGAAAATCAAAAAAGAAACACTAAATCAAAAAAGCACTAAAATGTCTTTCCGAAATGCATATAGTAAGTGTATGGAAAAACATTCTTAACTGACTGTAGTTTTGTTGTTTGGTGTTGGAGTATTTTTCTTTCTTTTTTTTTGATTCTGAAACCCTCTACAGTTACTCCTTGATACAATTCTGAAATGTAGATGTGGTATTGTAAAGATATAAAAAGAGATCAATAAATTGTAGTGTCCTATGGTTAGCTCTCAGAATGCTGATCCAAGTATTGGGAATTTCTGTTTTTCCTGTTTGTTTTTTCAGCAACGATCAATACCAACTGACATAGCTGATAAAAGATTTTCTTAGGGTTAAAGGGCTTGCATCAAAATTAGCACCTCTGAAGAATCTAAGGTAATGAAAAAAAAAATAGTTGACTGTTACTATGAAGTATCTTTTACAATCACCTTTCCTTTTTTGTTTGAAAGTTTTGACATTTATGAATGAGATTTAAGGAGATACCAGGTGATCATGATGCTACATAATTTTCTTTCTGTCTTAGTGCCATCTCATAGCTATAATTTTACATATGTAAAAATGGAAAATCAGGTTCTGGAGATGGAAAGTCATTGCCTTATAACAATCCCTACCACAGGTTAATATTGTGACTAGGTAACAAGCATGTCCTCTGCTGAATAGGTATTAATGTTAGCGTTAACTTCTTAGCTAAGATAAAAAATACCTGCCAAAGTTAGGATACAACCATTTCAATAGTTTGCTTAACACAGTTTTGCTGTTTTCACTTTCATAATGGTGGTAAAATAGATGGACTCATTTTTTTAAAAAATGAAAACAGTATTTTACATTAAACTGCAAAATGGGGAGATTGCTTTGGGAAAATTCTGTTTCCTGGTTTTGAAAGGTGTGTACATGAAGCTCATTGTGACTACTGAGTACAAATAAAACCTAGGTCAAGAAACACAGAGTTATCTTGTCTCCTGGCTTTGATTATATGCATTACTTGAACAAGTCTGTGACATCAAGTGTCCTTTCCCTGTGTCAGAACTGAGGCTATGTGTGGGTGACTGACTTGAGATAAGAGTAAGCAGATGGGAACTGGGGTAAGTTACCAGCTTCCCTGACAGGGTTCTTCATGCCTTATCCACTAAGAAGTGTTCCAGCCAGGAAAGGTGTTTCTGCAAGGCTGAAAGACTTACCAGGTGGATTTTGGGACTTTTAGGACTGTTCCAAAATATGTCTCGTTTATTTAACACATGTCCCTGCATCTTTGAAACTCCACTGTGGGTAAAGTTTGAACTAATTAACCAGTAACAGATGTAAACCACATTCATATCCAACCATATGTTATCCTTGTAGTTTATCTGTACTTGTTTCCTTTGAAAACCATGAAGGCTGTATATATTTACAAGTATATGGTTTTAGTTTTGCAACTTTTTAATGGTTTCCAAATATAGACAGTAGTGCAATTTGTTTCAAGGTGTTTTGAATAGAGTACCTGGCATGTTTCTAGCATTTTTCTAATCAGTCACTGGCTGGCTTTTTAAAAAAATTTAATTTTAAATATGAAGTGAGTATTTTGCAAAGCACTTAATCCAGCTTCAGTCTAGGACTGTAGCCTCTCTGATACTGGTTGATATTTGTGATCTTTGCACCTGGAGAAGAAAAATTCTGTGAAGTATTGCTGCTACTTTTTACAAAAAGCAAAGCTTCTTTCAAGGACTTCCTGTTTTAGGAAGAGGGATGAAAAAAAATCGACAGAAAGACAGAATTTTATTATACAGCTTCAGAAGATAGAAGATACAGAAAATGCATAAACATATTTTAAAAAATGTGTTAAATTTTTTTATTAAAAAAATAAAGATTTTTATACCAATCTCATCCTGTTTTGTTGGTGTGGTTCGAATGTTCTTGGATTAGCAGTGTTACTACATTCATAGTAACAAAAAGCTTCTTCCTTGAGGGCCTTACTCAGTAGGGCCACAGCCTTGCAACCTGTGATGGCACAGGAAGGTGTTTTTCTCTACTGTGAGACTGGAAATCCACTTTATTTACTGTGTATAAGGCAGACAATAGTCTCCTTTTTATTCCCTTCACCCCTTCTTATGAAAGCTCTGCAGTTTGGCC
Organism: Vireo altiloquus; assembly: GCA_013396875.1. Taxonomy (NCBI): domain Eukaryota; kingdom Metazoa; phylum Chordata; class Aves; order Passeriformes; family Vireonidae; genus Vireo; species Vireo altiloquus. Next base: position 75,509 of record VZRF01012415.1, read on the forward strand.
TGAGGGAAGTAGGCTACAAAAGAAGGTATCAAATTTTGCAGCCGTTCCTATAGTGTTGCTGTTGCTCCTTGAAGCCAGCCTGAGGGAGCCATTAGAGTGATCTGCTGGCAGCTGATGAGGGGAAGAATAAAGTTTCTGTAGTTCTCAGTCTGTAACAGCCATGGGACCTGGGCTCCATGTTAAAACACAGTTGCAAAATTACTGTATTCAAACTTAGTAACACTTAAAGTTTATGTACTTACCTAATATCATGTAAGAGTTTTCCAAGTAGTTTATTGAAATCATGTGATATTACTTAAAATATTTTAAGTGCCTACATGATCTTTTTTCAAATTAATAGCCCAGTATATAAATTACTTTCTTGTAATGTTGTTGGGTTAATTCAAAAACAGATTTTTAAATTAGGTAGATACAAAGAAATGATCCTTTTTTATTCCTATATCCTCCAATTATCCCCCTAAGCAGAAGCTGATTTGAGTTATATGATGGTGTAACATAAACCATAACCTAAACAGCACATTGAAGGGAATATATATATATATATATATATATATATATATATATGTAATATAGAAGTTTTAAATGAGATGAATGCTATTGTCAGAGTCGGGCTGCTTTAGAAAATGATTTTTTTTTATTACTAAGTACCAGTGCATAGTGAAACTATGTACACAATTATGAATCAGCCCAGCATAGCAGGTGTTTGAATGCTTTTAAGAAATTCTTTTGTTTACAAATGTTGTGGTGAGCATCAAATAGCGGCACATTCAGATTTCAGCACAAATAGAAACAGTTTTTACATGATCTATAACTGTCAAATGCCTGTGCTGCAGATTTTTTTGTCTGAATGTTCTAAACTAATTGGCATTTCATAGACAGCTACAGTGGAACCAGTATTTGCCAACATGATTTTTAGTCCATGCCCTTGTTTGTTCCCGTGAAAACTATCTACTGGGCACTCTTGTGTAACCAGCTTACACTCTTGAGTCTTGAACTGCTTCACCTTTCTCTTCTCTCTCAAGCTAAAGCACAGGCTTTATTTAGTCTTCGGGACCTCAGTCTTTTTGTAAAGCCCTCAATTCATGTTTGCTGCTTTAGCTTCTCCATTCTTCTGGGTGGGAAGTGCTCAGATCTGATTTCTTCCTGGGCTTGCTCACTGGTAACACATGTCAGCTTTCCTTGTGAAACAGTCAGACACAGGAAGGAAATGGTGTTTGAAGAAGCCCCACAGTCTCCTAACAAGCCTAAAGCTTGTAGAGGGGTTAGGCGTGTGTGTTATATTAAAATTGGGCTGAGCTGAATTTTTGAGATAAGTGAGATAATCCTAAAGCAAATGTTACTTTTTTGATCTACTTAAGCCAAAGTGTCTTTTAGTTTAGTGTAATATGTAATGAGACAAAAAAAAAAAAAGGGTAGAAAATTTTCTATGAAGACGCAGCTACCATGAATGACATTAATTAGTAAGAGTTGGGCATTAGCTCAAGTCCTGAGCAGAAACGACTGTGTGGATGTAGATGTGGTCTCCTCTCTAGCAGGTTTGGTGTCAGCATGGTCTGATGGCTGGCCTGTGACTTCAGCAGTGGTTAGCATTTTAAACTCAGCCTCTTTAAAACCAGTGACTGACAGAAATTGAAGCACTGGAGTCAAGCAAATGGTAACACATAAATGCCAAGAGACTGACTCGTGTGCCTCCCTGCTGAATTCCTTGCAACCTTTTCTCTTAGACATTCTCCCTTCCCACAGGGGAAGAAAACCCTCCCACTAGACCTTTATTCAGGCTTAACTTGTACATCTGGCACTGATGTCTGGTATGTGACAGTGATACTGTCAGCTATATGATAGACATTCCAGGTGATTTCAAAAGTCTTTCACAGAGACCCACAAACACAAAGTAGCCTGTTTCTGGTGTGGTAGGGCCACTACTTTTAGTGTTGAACCCTGTTTTCCTGAACGATGAATGGGAACTTCTGCAAAGACTGGAGGAACCATTTGGGTTTGCAGCTAATTCATTTGGATTACTGAATTCAGAGGGAGTTTTCCCAAGCTGTATGGAAAACCATAAAAGAAACTGGCATCAAGGAATCAAAGACACTGCAAGTGTGAGTATAGGACAAAACTTGCTTGCCCTTTCTCTATAATTTGAATTGGATTACAGTAATTAAATTGGATTTTTGAAGGCATGGAGGAAAGCATCTTCCAGTAACATCTTCACAGCCTGTAAGAGACCTTTTGCAGAACTGGGAACAGATTCTGGGTCACTTCCAAAAAATTGGTGTTGGTCTATAATGAGCAAATGTAATGTTGGCCTGTTGGGTTGTGTTACAGCTGCCAAAGACAAAACGTGTGCTGCTCTGCATGTCCAGCTGTATTTCTCATGGAAATACCATGGGTATTGGAATTGAAGCAGAATACCCTTTATTTTTGTAATACAGTAGTTGTGAAAGGGTTTTGTCTTCATGTCTACCATTTAGAAAGTTTGCCACCATTTGCAACTGTTTTCAATTGTAGAAAGGTAAACCCTGTGTAAGGATAGCCATTTATTGGAAGGCTAAGTAAGATGGCAGATGGTCTGGATGTACAATTTATCAGGTTTAGACACTGAGAAAAGGATCAAACTGTGGAAAAAGTTGTCATAATAGAAACTATGTATACAACTAGCATGTAGAGGTCTTTAATTATATTTAAATGAGGTCAGATGTGTTTGAGTGAATTATATCCAACAGGGAAAGATTAAAGATGGTCCCTATTGTTTAAATGCACACAGTCCCAAACCTTTTTTAATCTCTGATGGCTGTCTTAGTGTGTTCCTAGCTATGCAGTGAGTCTTTCTCCCTTGGGAGAAAGAAGCAGCTCCATCTCCCTACACCTTCCTTTCAGGCAGTTGTAGTGCACAGTAAGGTCCTCCTGAGCCTTCTCTTCTCCAGGCTAAACATCCCCAGCTCCCTCAGCCTTTCCTTATCAGACTTGTGCTTTAGACCCTTCCCCAGTTCCATTGCCCTTCTCTGGACACCCCCCAGCCTCTCAATGCCTTTCTTTTAGTGAGGGGCCCAAAACTGGGAGCAGAACTCAAGGTGCAGCCTCACCAGTGCCAAGTTCAGAGGGACAATCCTGGACAATCCCTGGTCCTGCTGGCCCCCCTATGCTGATACAGGCCAGGTGCCATTGGCCTTCTTGGCCACCTGGGCACTGCTGGCTCCTGCTCAGCCACTCCTGTTCAACTGGCACTCCCAGGTCCTTTTCTGCTGGGCCACTTCCCAGCCCCTCTGTCTCCAGCCTGTAGTGCTGCCTGGGAGTGTTGTGACTGAAGCACAGGACTCAGGGTTTTGCCGTGTTAAACCTCATACAAGTGTCCTCAGTCCATCGATCCAGCATGTCCTGATGCCTCTACAGAGCCGTCCTGCCCTCCCCCAGACTGAAATTCATGCCCAGTCAGTTTGGTGTTGCCTGAAAACTGAGTGAGGGTGCCCTCAGTCCCCTTGTCCAGGTCATCAGTAAAGATACTGAACAGGACTGGCCTGTCACCACCACTCCCTGGGCCTGGCTATCCAGTGAACAGTGAACCCCTCCAACCCATCAGTAGTCAGTTTCTCCAAAAGACTGCTGTGGGAAATAGCATCAAAGGGTTTACTGACATCCAGGTAGACAACATGCACAGCTTTTCCCTCATCCTCCAAGCAGGTCACCTTGTCACAGAAGGAGGTAAGTTTGGCCAAGGAGGACCTGCCTCTCATAAACTCTGCTGGCTGAGGCCGATCCCTTGGTTGTCCTCTACAAGTTACATGAAGACACTCAAGCTGATCTGCTCCATGATCTTTCCCAGCATCAAGGTTAGGCTGACAGACCTGTAGTTCCCCAGATCCTCTTCTGGCCCTTCTAGTAGATGGGCATCACATTTGCTAATGTCCTGTCAGTGGGAACTTTCCAGTTAGCAAGGACTGCTGGTAAAGGGTGGAAAGTGGCTCAGTGAGCACCTCCCCCAGCTCTTTCAGTACTCTTGGGTGGATTCCATCTGGCACCATGAACTCATGTGTCCAAATGGCATAGCAGATCACTGACCATTTCCCCTTGGGTTATGGTTGCTTCATTCTGCTCCCTGTCTTCATGCTCAGGGGCTGGGCAGCCTGAAATCAACTGGTCCGACTGTAAAAGAAAGGAAAGGAAGGCATTTAGCAACTCAGCCTTCTCCTGATTGTTTGTCACTCTGTTTCCCCCCATGTCTAATGAGAAATAGATATTCTCTGAAATATAATGGTCTCTGAAAAAGCAGCACAGCACCAATTCTTACTGTGCATTGGTGCATCTATTGTATCTGAGTTTTTGCTGTTTACCTTCTTTTATACCTCTGCAGTGTAACAGCTTCTTCCAAGAATTTCTTTCTTTCCACTGTCAACGTTTTGGACTCATCACATGAAATGTACAATATAGTTTAAAACCAAAATATTTTCATGTGATCAGGGAATTCTGATTGTCCTCTTTATTTTCTAGAGGCCTGCTCTGAGACCACCTCTGGTTATGATCCACATGTGCTACTGAAGCTGGCTAGAATGGTGTGACAGATGTAAGTATTTTGAAGAAACTTGGCCCTGCAAGCCTCCATTTGTGTTCTTGGAATTAACAGATGCTTTACTATCCCTGTGTCATGCCCCTGCTTCTGTAATGGGCATACAATGATATCATTCATATCATCACACAAAGATGATGTGAAAATGAATCACTTAATGTTTGTAATGCATTCAGATGTTGTGATGAGCACCGTAGGAAAACCCACAAGCAAATGAATAATTCATTGTTCAAATCAGGCTTTGAACAGTACATGGTAAACAAGACATGGGACTTCACACTGAATAGCAAGAGAAGGGCCAAATAATTAATGATCACTTGTTCAGCTATCACTGTTCATTCAGAGTCTTGAAAGGGAATGGCATCTTGGGGAAAGAGTGTGGTCATGTCCTAAGGGACTGTATGTTAGTATATGATGGGAAAGAATAATAAAGAAAAATAGTTTATTTTTTTATTTTATTTTATTCTTTCAGTGAACTTTAGTATTAGTTATGATGTGTGTGTTGGAACAAAGATGAAGTATATTAGACTTCCTAAATTGCTGGATTTTAAGTCTGTGTATCTCCCTTTACAGCGATATGATAGTATTGGAGAATCCCAATGTCTTCTTTCTGTTTTCATTGTTTCCTGCTGCCCTGTGGATCCTTTTGGTCTTTGGTGTTTAAGCATCAAATGAAGGGTGTAACACCTTCTCTGCACACTGTGGTACAGTCTCTGGATATATTTTTTTAGTTTGGATTTTATCTCTTCATATGAAATGATCTTAAGAGCAGCTAATGGAAGAGGAGATTTAAACTTTCTCCCGTGTACTGGCTGCAAGATAGAAGTTTTGTTTTGATGGAATCTCAGGTTCTGGAACAGCTTATTCCTGTGTTCAACCTTTTGACTTTCCCTTCCATGGTATCTCTGAATGTTTGCATTTTGAGAGTGAAAGAAAACTAAGGGAGGTATTTGCACCTACACTTCACAAAAATATGTTAATAATTCAGGCTGACTAATAGCTCCTCTAGTAACCAAAGTCACCTGCAATTTTTAGTCCTAGAGCATAAGCCATCCAGAACATATAATCAGTTCCACTCTGCAGATGAAACAGATGTTTTTTTCCCAGGAATCTCATTCCTACTTCCCTAAGCTACATCTTTAAAAATCAATTCTGTAATTTGATCAGTTTAAAATCCTGAATATGCTGAGGTAATTATACCAAACTTCTAGCTTTTCACTGCTTCCAGTGACAAATCTGTTTGAAATTCAGCATTAAAAATAAACCAACATTTCCATGAAAACTGTTATAATTCACATTTGCAATTTTTAAAATATTGTAACTGTATTTTTTAGTGTTTTAAATGCAAGACCACTGAGGACAGACACACCCAAGAGACCGCCCCAGCCCACCATAATACAATGACATTACTCAGTGGGATAGATAGCAGTTATGTCACTCCCACTTTTGAAAACAAAAACAGTTTTAAATCATGTTTTAAAAGCAATTTTGTATTTCACACTCCTGGAACAATTTATCAAAGTGCTCCTGCCTCATAATATTTGGGCAAATTTTGAGGGCAAAGCCAAGTGATTGGAATGAAACACAGGATCAAATATGAAGGGATAAATCTGAATTTTAGGATTGTAGAGAAATATGAAGTTTAAGTACATTAGCAAGAAAAGATGTGTAATGAAAGGAAGAAACATTCTTTCCTAGATTCCAAAGATGTCAAAGAACAGCAAACACAATTTTTATGGTTTTTGCTATAATGTATGTAAACAGAAAACTTGCAAAGGATGAACTCATCTTTTGCAAGGATGGGCCAAATTATTATACCTCTAGACTGATATATTCAGGGAGTTCTAAGTGTAGTTTCACTGGCCTTTTATGAGAGATGAGTTTTGGATGTTTGTATTTGCTTCTGCCTTTGTCAGCATGTTCTTAAGGTCCTGCATAGTTTTTAATCTGAGTTTGTGGTAAATCCAGTACCTCATCAACCTCACAGCCAAAACCTCAAAGAGGTGGATTTCTGAAGTTTGCCAGTATTGGAAACATTATAATGAGACCTGTAACTTGGAGACACGAGCTGGTGAATGTAGGTACCTGAAGTAGGGTGCGAGTCTACTGATGCCAATCAGGCCCCGAGTTAGAAACTACTGAGTTAGTTCTTTCCATTTTTTGCCCAAGGATCTCAAAGCCTGTTGTACCCAATAAATTACTCTAGTCCACAATGTGGAAAATGTATGTAAACTACTATGGGCTTATTTTAAGCCTGCACAAATGAAAACATAAATTAGCTTGGCTTACACTGCATGCAGAAGTGGTGTCAGGAACAGAAACCAAAGGTCTTCTTTCTCCTCTGGGTCAGCTGACCCAGGAGTGTGAGAAAGCTCATTCATGTGGCACAGAATTCTGCCTGCTGTCAAAACTACTTCAGTCTTTAGCCTACTTCCCACAGAAAACAAGACTTTTCTCTTTTTTTTTCTTTTTTTTTTCCTCTTTCCCTTTATTTTTTTTCCTTCCTCTGCATCTCTTCTGCCTCATCTCTTCACCCAGTAACCTTTGATTGTCTTGGCCATAGGAGGTTTGGGCAGAGGTGGAAGGGGAAAGCAATAAAAATGTTGTGAAACGTGGGAGTGGCTGGAAGAGGAAGATAAATTAGTTTTTTCGGAGAGATGTGTGAGCCTACCAGGTCTCTGCTCTGTCTGTCCTGAGAGCTTGACTGAGGCTCTTGAACCCTGGCTCAGGCTTTTCCATAGCAGGGGTGCCCCTGTGCCCAGCTGGGAGTTAGCTGGGGGCAGGGATGTGTGGAACCTTGTTGACATGGTGCCGCTGGAGTAAGGGTTTCTGGGAGTTGTAATTGCCCATAAATGAGACAAGCTTAGGTTTTATTACTGGCACTGTTTGCAGAACTTGGAGCTATTCTTTCTGCCTGTAAGAGTACATCTAGCCTACTTGAGAATGTATTGTTATAATTTTGATCAGCTTGGCAATTAAAAAAGGCATTTTATTTCCAACTAGAATTGATAAAGCAGAAACATATTTAAAATATTGAACTCTAAACCCCTTCCAGGGAGTGGTTCTTTAAATAAATACATAACAGCATCTCAAACTCCAAGAGGTTGTTGTTTTCTTTTTTTTAAATCTTCTAAGTAACTGTTCTTTGCAGTTATGTCTTTCATCTCATGGGAACTGTCTGCTCCTTGTTTTAATCCCAAAACATCATCAAAGTCAGTGGGAAAGAAGAGGAAAAAAATAGTATCTGCAAACGCCAAAATAAAAGCTCAGTGTATTGGGATTGAGCTGGGCAAAATCCTATCATGGTAGTTTCAGAGTTTGTATAGAGAATTTTCAGAGCTGGAACTTTTAAGTGCATTGCTATGTGGACATATAATTATTCTTTTCACCAAGAACCACACACATGAAATGTGTGAGGAACATGTGGAGTGATGTTTTATTTTGTTCTCCTTTGGAGTACAACATTGTAGCTATTTAGTGTAGAAGGAAATCAGAAATGCGTATCAGAAACATCTCCCCAGTCTGTTCGGAAGAGAAAAATTGAGACTGTTGTCCTTCCACTCCCCCTGGAAAATCTACTAACTTGGTGTTCTGTAATCTGAGCGAGCTCTCGAGGTCATCAAAGTAATTTTTTGAAGCCTGTGGCCTCACTATTCCTGTAGATAATAGCATCAGGTCCATTATCTCATACTCTTCAATTTTGTTTTGGCTTCCTGCAATTTGCATCCCATTGTCCACTGATATTTTCTGCGTTCTTTTAAAGTAAAATCAAATAACACTTCCTATGTTGGCTCTGGACTTAATAAAAATCAGACATGCAGCATTTGGGACTCTTAAAATAACACGTTTTAATACAAAGATGTGAGATATCTTTTGAAATCTGTGGTGGATGTTTATTTCCTGCTGGGCTTAATTTAGGAATCTAGAGCTAGCATTAAACCAAGGGGAAAAATGTTTGCTCTTTCATCTGTGTGCCACATCCCATCCAAAATCACAAACAGCTCCTTTAAATTTCTGATCTTTGTCCCCTGCTGGATGTGCATAATACACATGCCTGTCTGACATATGAGACAGCCAGAGCTTTAAGAAAAAAAATAAAATTGCTAAGCTTATGCTTCTTGTCTTAGGCCTCATAATCATCTGCATTTTGGGAGAATGACAAGTGTCCAAGTCTGTTTTGATTTAATAAAGACACAGCTTTTCCTTTTTTTTTTTGAAGAAACCTCTTTCCTACCAAGTCAAAAGTCCTGATTTTATTGGTAAAGCAAAACAGAGGTAAAAATGCTTGGGGAATAAATACCTTCCCCATATCAGAGGACCTTTATCCTTTTTTTTAATACTGCCTTTGAATACGGAAGTAAATACTTCCAGGAGTGTCACCTGAAAATTACAGAATTTACTAAGGTCAAACCTGAATGTGAATCTGTCTTTAACACCTAGCCATGTAGCTCTTACAAACACTCATTATGTAGGTGTGCACCATAATGTGCAGAAGAACTTCTGGTTTTGTGCAAGCTGGTATGAAACTGTGTGGCCTCAGACATTCAACTGCTTGGATCACATCAAAGAACTGGGATCAGAGTTTAAAAGATGTTTTCACTTTCTGTTTGATAAAAGTCTATCTTTGTTTGAAAAATCATCTTGGGCCCATTGTGCTATAATAGAGATTACACATGAAAAGCATATTTTAAAAGAAAGTTATTAAGTTGTAAAATGTAACATTGAAAAGTTTGATGCTAGAATCAATATTGGTCCTGTAATCTCAGTGGGTACATTGTATGTAGGCATTATGATACAGATTTTAATTATATGCTTGCATCTTTTTTCTCTGTAGTTTCTCTGCCTCATTTACATAAACATCCCTTCTCGCCTCTCCCTCCCCTCAAAGAGAAAGCACTCTTTAAACTGACAAGCTATTTGATGTTTTGTTTTCCCTTTATGCAGTGTAAGAGCAAATTGCAGTAACTGTATGCTGTTCCAGCCCTGATATGAGGGCAAAATAATTAATTCTTTCCTGCAATTCTCTGTGGTACTCCACCAATTGAGGAGCAGAGTGATCCTCTATAACCCAACAGTGGCTTTTTAGTTGCAATTTCCAGGAAAGCGCTGCCAGCACAAACTTAGAGAATTTATGTATTGAAATTTAATATACTTTTACAAAGTGTCTGTGTGCAGATTTAGATTTTCTACCAGGTAGAGAGAGCTGAAAAGATTCTGAGTTAAAAAAAATAAAAAAAACAGAAAAAAAAGCAGACATGTTCATAACTGACAGGCATGTTGCCAGTTCCTGATCCAAAGCAAGTGTCTTCTAAGGCTTCCCAAAGGAAAGGCCGCCAGGATTTCACAGTATGTATTCTTCACTTCATTTGTTTGTGAAAACTAAAGTTTATGTTTATAGAAAAGGAAAATTTCAGGCCAAACAGTTTAATTTGCTGGAAAACAGGTCTTTCAAACTAAAAATATCTGACCCACTTGGTAATTTAGGATAGTGAAAAGTATTAGTTTTGTAAAAGACTAAGAAAGTGTACTAAACTTTGATTTTCTTCAAAATGTCCTATTGCTAGCATATTCAAAATATTCTGCACATATTGGGCAGCTGTGCATACTGGTGAGAGTATGCTGGTCAGGTATGCCTTCTGTATTTCAGATTCCTGTCTGGGCCTTATATAATTGCACCTTTTTTTTTATGATGTTCAGTAATAGAAATAAACTAGAACTTAATTTAAAGCAGTGTGAGTGTTCATTTTTTAAATGAGATTGTTTACTCAGTGGTCTTCACAGCTGGCTTTGTCAAAAGAGGTAACATGATTTTTCAGGGTCTTTTCAAAGTCCCTAAACTCTGGTAAACACTTCATATCAAAAGAAGAAATTAAGGAGTATTTCTTTGGAGTAGATATTTTGCTTTCTGAGCTTTATCTATTTTCCAAAGCCTTAGTATTGACCTTAAGCAAAGGGATGAAGCTTGAAAGGAGCAGATACAGCTCAGCCTCAGTTAGAAGGGACTGCTCCCAAGCATCTCTCCACCTGGCACTCCTGATAAAAAGTTGGTTTAACCATAGTGTACTCCAGAAAATCTACTCGCTCAGTGTACTTACCTTTCTGGCACATATTACGTGACTCGGAGGTCAGAGTGTGTCCCAAATGCAAGACAGTGATGGCTTTCTGCAGTCTCTTTGATCCATTATTTTCTTTTAATTTACCAGAGAGGGCTCAGCTAAAAGTGCACACAGAGTTACAGGAGAAGAAGCTCAATGACAATCTCAGAGATGTGATATTGTATCTCCCACACCATTTTGCTGATCTTATTTTGGTATGCTATGTTTGTCATTAATGAAAGATGTGATTTCTCACACTGATATTAAATCTCATGTAGGCATAATTTCACTCATTTGAGGTAGAAAGGTAAGGTAAGCATTGTTGAAGGTCTGTGTAAGAACCAAGCTGTCTATCTTAACAGAAACTTTCACAAAATTAAATTGTCCTGATGATGAGATGCTATTAGTATATTACTTCCAATAAGTTTTTATTTCATCAGCTGTGTCATCACTGGTGGAAGAAAGAAAAGGAATGCCAAAGTGGTACACAGTCCAACTCAAATATGAAATTAAACTTTTTACCTTCAAAAAACGCCAAACCAGTTGCTCATAAAACAAACCATCCCACCATACATTCTAGTATTATCTTTCTGAAGTATTTGTTCAATAAAAAAACCTGCCCTTTTGACTGTCTTTATAGGAAGATATACCGGAGAAAAACATTCTAGCTGGTGGTAAAACTTTCAGAAATTACAAATGAATTAAAGACTTCTAAGGCCAATGTTTTTATAAAAGGTTTGGATGTTGACTTCCAGTGTCACAGTTTCTGAGCATGGTTCTGAAGAAGAATCTTAAAAGCTAAAATGTTTTGAGAGGTTTTAAAATGCTACCTTCAATCTTCATATGCTGTAATGGGGACAAATTTTAGGCAATGGGGACAAAGGAAGCCCTAGTTGGGTGCCTTCCTATACTTAATTGGAGGCTATGAAAAATGGATCAAAGTGTGGAGAAAGCACAAAGCTTGTATTAAAAACACAAAACCAATACAAGTATCTTCTCATTCACTTTTTTTCTTTTATTTTGAGAGTTATCATAGTATATAATGTGAATTGTATATGGAATTAGCTTGTAATTGAGCTTCAACAACCCATGTAAAAATATATGCCTCTGTGTTTCTGTAGTAGTTACTGCTTTGCTCTTACTCTGAAGCATTTCCTATACATAGAATGGGAAATATGCAGGCAAATTTAGCTCCTGTAAATGAAAAATATTTAGTTTTTAATGAGTGCTCTCTAGGAGTTTTTTTCATATTTTGTTAGTTTGGGCATATCTGTGTTTATTGCACATTTTCTTAACCTAAAAAAACTAAACAAACAAACAAACCCAAAAAACCCACAACCTCAAGAAACCCACCATGAATTCTTAGGTTTAGTTTCACAGATTTTTGTATTTTTGGCCTAGTAAGTTAGTTTCTTGTGCACTGGTAGTTGTTATGACATATCTTCCCTGTTCCAGGACTTCACTTCTCATTTGTTGCATGTGGCTTATAAAACTCCAAAGAGAGCTGAGAACATACTTGACTCTGATACAGTTAAATATATACAGCCAAATATGAGCAAAATGAAGCTTGCAATGCTTATGCTTCTGTATTTTACTGTGGTATTTATGTAACGCCTCTGATTATCATGCTAACATTTCAGATATTTCAGTTTCTCCTTGTCACGGTTATCCTTAAAATTGTAGATAGTGGGCCAGAAGCAGGAGATGCAATGAAGCTTTTTATGTGATCCATACAGAGGGATGTTCCAGATTAGGTCTCTGCAGAGAAGGCATTTGGCTTTCAGACTTGTGCTTTCTTTGAACATGCAAGTACATCTCACGTTCACTTCTTGTCTGTGACAAAATACTCAATTCAAGTTCTACAGTTTATGTGCAGAAACTGTTCGTGTTGTTGGTGTCTCTGACACTGCATGGCTGGCTTGTAACCTGCTGACTTTGGCAATTTTTTGTCCATTTGAAAATAATTTCTGGGGGGTTTTTTTAAATCTTTTATCACTAAATATAATTTGCATGAAAACTTTAGAGAAATCTGAGTTTGTGGCCAAATTTATCGGACTCCGTGTTAAAATTCCAGATGCTTTGGATAGAATGTGCTGCTAGAAATAGGGGTGTCCATGCTGGGTTTTGTATGTGCCTTCAATGATGTGACAGTGGAGGACACATAGAAGTCATCCTTAAATGTGCAGAATTATTGTTTTGGGCAAAGAAATTAAATCTGTTGATTTTTGGGGCAACTTTCAATTCTGTGCATGGTTTATCTGATGCTTCTCAAACTTTTTCTTTGAAAATACAGAGGTTGCATATTTTGACTGAATATTTTATAGATTATGGATAAACATTAAATATGGTTTACTGGATGTTTGTGTTTTATTGCCGTAAATTTACCTTATCCTAATTTCTAAATCATAACTTTTTTTTGAGTTATTTTTGCTTTTTCAATTTAAAAATAGGGTTTAATAAAGAGAAAAGTTTGATTGCCACAAAAGAACAAATCAGTTGACACCTTTTTTTTGACCTAGCTATGTGAGAAGTATTTTTAAAAGTACCGTACAAATATAAAATGAGTGAATCTGGTGGCAGCTTATTGTTTAATAGATATGAGAGGGACTTTAGGTTCAGTGTCATTAAGCAGTTTCCTTAAATGGGGATGTGGTTTGGAATGGTTGTTTATAAATATGGAGATGTGCTTAAGCCCAATAACTGTCAGGCATTTGCATGTTAATGAAGTGCTACTGCACTAAGCAGTGGACAGCCAGCTGGAACAGGGGAGATAGGATTTATGCTGAGGATCTCAAGGAAACTTGCATGTCATGTAAACAGAAGGTATGGCTCCCATTGACTGGCAGAGATGCTGTTCACTATTGACACTTATTTTCTTGTATTCTATCAGATGCACAGTAAAACCGAGTTCTTGCTCTCTCCAGCCCTTCTGTTTTTTCACCAAAGTAAATCAGTTTTGCGGACAGAAATGAATACCCTTCTTTCTCAGATAGACAGCAGAACTCATAAGGGAATAATTACAAGTCTAATTCAGCTCTTTTAACAACATCAACCCAGTGATTCTTGGATTCAAAGTCCCGGATGAGTTCCTAAGCTTTTTAACTCTAAGCTTCTAGGCTGAAATAGTATGACTTTTAAATTTTGTTTTCATTGGAAGATCAAAGAAATGACTGCAGCATTAATTAACTGTGTGTATTTTGTTTGTGTAGCCCAGTGCAAAAAGATTGCGTATTTAAAGCATTCATTTGCTGGGTGAGATAAGGAAAGGGAAGAAGGCTGGTATGTTGGGCCTGTCGGATGAATTGTCTGTAGGCCTGACAAAAGCTTCTAGAAGTTGGTCAACCATTTATGTATTCTCTATAAGATTTTTCTGTCAGATCTAGTCTGATAATCCTGACATGAGCTTTTCTAATGGGCTGGATTCCAGATGGATTACTTGGTGTGGCTGTTTGTTTTATCTTGTGCAGATTTTAAGCACATGAAGATTTTTTATTTTGTACAAAAATTACAAATATATAGTTGGGAATGTAGAGGGGAATTACATGTTTTCTACATTGTTTTCTTTCTGGTGATGCAATAGCATCCATAACTTCCCCTTATGCAAGAATACAATGGGGGAGTGCTGGTGCCCTGTTTGTATGATTAGAAGCTGCACTTCTTTGGTCAAGGCAGGCCAGTCATCCCTTCTACCCACTGTTTGGTATAATGTAGAAAATAATTAAAAGTTAAATATAGCAAGCATCCAGGACAAATTTACTTCTTGCCTTAATCCTTCATCTGTATTGAGGCTGAATGTCCACTGCTCTGCCTCTTTCCTCAGATCCAGTCGTTTCACCCCAGAGAGCAATCAGGTTGGTCAAACATGATTTACCCTTGGGCAGTCCATGCTGTCTGTCCCCAGCTGTATTCAAAGATTGCTTCTTACAAAGCAGAGTGAGGCTGCCCAGCTGGAGACTCACTATATTGTCCTTTAGCTTTTTCTGGAGGTGGGTGCAATGCTTGCCTTTCTCCAGGTGTGGGACGTCTCTGCTGGTCTCTATGATTTTTCAAAAACAAGAGAGAGTGGACACACTGCAAGAGCAACAACCCTTTCTCTCAGCACCCCTGGGTGCAGCCCATCTCTGATGTCCTCACAGCTGTGGAGTTGCTGCTGTCCCAAAATGATGACTGCTTCTGCTAGACTGAGGTGTAGAGCATGACTGAATGCACACTATCAGAAAATGACCTTGGCTTCCTCTTAGTTTCCTTTTCCTTGTACTGTAAGGGAAGGGAACCTCCTTGCCAATCACATATGGAGGTGGTGCTTCTTGGTCTGGGTTGCTCAGAAATAGGACAAGGGAGTCGTGCCAAGCAGCTGCTGCATGCTGGGGAGAGAGAGCCACGATATTTTGCCGAGGAGGATAAATGCTGGAGGAAACTTCCCCCTTTTACAAGATCTTTTTGTAATGTAGAGGGATTATTCTTTAATTAAAAGGAGTCGTAGATCTTAGCCTGCTGGTTGGAGGCAGCACACCTGTGCGCTGGCTCCAGGGGGAGCTGGCTCTGGTTGCCTGCTGGCTGCCGGCGGCTGCTCTGATCCTGTTTCTGCGGGAACAAGTGTTGGATCAGCAAATGGGATGTATGTGAGAACAATAACACACAAATATTGATTTACTGGCTACCCGAGCTATTTCTGTGGTTGCAAGCTGTCTGCCTTCGGCCCCGTGCCTAACGCTGTGTGTAAGGCACAGCTCCCCTGCTCTGCTGCCTCATCCTTACTGCTTGCAGAGGACTAAGGAGTCTTTTGACACATGGCATGTGGGAAAGTGCATCTGTAGAGTGCTTCTCTGGGAGATGGTGGTCAGCCAGAGCTTAGTCCAGCCTATTTCTTCCAATACCACAGGTGCCAAGACGGTGTGTTACATTTAAGTCTTTGCAAACTCAGGACAAGGACTGCCGTGGTGTCTGACATCTCCCAGAGGAGTGAGGAGCAGACAACAGAACAGAACTTGGGAGGTGGTTATCTTGTAATTTCCACCCCGTCTTTCTTTCTTTCTTTCTTTCTCTTTCTTTCTTTCTTTCTTTCTTTCTTTCTTTCTTTCTTTCTTTCTTTCTTCCTTCCTTCCTTCCTTCCTTCCTTCCTTCCTTCCTTCCTTCCTTCCTTCCACCCGTAACCCTATGCCTTCATAATTAGTGCTGTGCAAAAGGTTAAATTCAGCCTGTCTCAGTTCGAGCAAAAGGGAGTGAAAAACTCCACTATGATAATAAAATTATGTTCTGTGTAATTTTAGATGTCAGCCTTAAAACCTGCTGATTTGGGATTGTGTTCAAACATAAGTCCAGGCCTACAATAGAGTGGTAATTGTGCTTAAAAATTCCAGCTTTACTGTTCCATGAATGCAGATTTAACTCTTATTACTATCTAGGTAACAATAGAGTTGTTGGTTTTGATCTTACTACACAAGATGCTAATCAACAACCAGAATCCTTGTAATTAACCCCTTGCTAGATGGATTTTTATGTTTTTTTAAACCTAGACAGTTTTATGTTTTATATATCCATATACACTTTTGCATTTTGTGGTTTCATTACATTTTGAATAGAAAGAAATTTTAACTTTCCTGGGCAAAGGGTTAAAACAGAGTTCGGACCTGAAAAAGGGAATTTAATGCTATGCCCATCAAGGAGCAGTAGGATTAAAAACTCAGAATGTCTGACTGTATTCTGTTGCCCTCACTGTCCTATAAGAAAACCTTCCCAGGGCTCAGTGAGCTCCTGAGAGTTATGCTTGTTTGCAGAATCTTTCCTTCTGCCCTTCCTTCTCTTTCCTTTTTATTATTAAATTACTTATTAATTACTCCCTGGATTCTAAGGCTGTTAAATACAGCTCATCAGACTTTGGCCATATGCCAGAGAAGCTTTTGGCTTCTTCAATTTGTCCAGCTTCAAATTGCTCCCATTGTCCAAACCTGCAGCTGGCTATTGATGTGGTGTGGGAAAGCCCCGATGGAGCAACCTCTCCTTGAGAGCACAACACAGGAACAGCAGGTGTCATGGAGACCTTTAGGCTGTTTCCACAACCTGGAAGGGTTGCTTCTGCAGTTTGGGATCCCTCTTGTGGGCTAGGTACCTGCTCGTGTTGCCCTCCAGCTTCTGCAGCACTGTTTTATTGCAGTGTGCTACTGAAATTACTCCTGCTGGCAGAACTTGTTGTGGGGTTTTTTTAAGGTTCCTGGGCACTACTGAGACAGCCAGCAGGCACTTGTACTGAAAATCTCCTTGTAAATATTGGAGATCTTGTGATTGTTTCAGTTGTCTGCTTTACTTAGAAACCTCTGCTATGTGTCAAAACTAAAGGAATCCTTTTTCTCCTCAACAAGCTGATACTTCCCAGTAACTGTGAGCAGGACATAAACCCATTAAAAGCTCTGAATTAGTTCTTAACCAATGTTTATACAGTAGCTCAACACAAATTATGTTTAAACATTATCATAAAGCAAAACTGTGCTGTTTTCATTTTGACAAATTTGTCTATGCTGTGGAAGCCGCAGGGTTTGTGGGAGGAGGACAATGCCTTGGAGAAGAATCCAGCATTAACTAGCCATTGGTTACTGAGATACTACACAAACCTCGGCGTCAGACTGGCTTTGTTTGTTGCTCCAGGAGTTCTGGGCTGCTGAATGTTTTTTTAAGGAAAACTTTTCTCAGTTGCATGCTTGCCTAGAGGTGGTCTCCTCCACCACAAGCACCTTATTCTTGCCAGTCATCCC
Organism: Vireo altiloquus; assembly: GCA_013396875.1. NCBI lineage: Eukaryota > Metazoa > Chordata > Aves > Passeriformes > Vireonidae > Vireo > Vireo altiloquus. The sequence continues at coordinate 92,914 of VZRF01012415.1, forward strand.
TTCAGGCTCAGCGTGCTGGTGTAAGGCAAAGCAAGAAAACATATCCACAGACCACAGCATGCTGCATCTTATCAGCAGTGGCCAGCAAACAAGCTCAAATCAGCCCTAATTTGTAAAAAGCTTACCAAGCTAGGACTATGCTCCTCAGGAGACAAGTTGCCTCTTTCTCACCAGCTGAAATGATGAGATACACCAGGGGCTGCTGTCTTGGATCGATTGAATGTGCTGATGCCCTGACACCCTTTGCAGACTTCAGACGTATTTAGTACTTAGGGCATGCCTCCATCCTGCTCTATTTATCCTGAGCCTCCTGGAAACCATATGTCTGTGATTCATGGGGCATTGAGCCTGGGCTAATCAGCTATGTTGACAGGCAGAGTATATTTTATTGGGCTTAATGCAACCTTAATGTTGTCGTGCAGTTTCCAGAATAGTTTGTGTGGATACGCCTGTGATCAGAGGAGCCTAAAGTGATGTGGAATTTGTCTCTGTCCGGTTCAGACTGCGTGACCTTTAAAGCGACTGTGAAGCAATATCTCTTCCTTTTTCCTCTGTGCCCCAAAGGCCAATCCAGGACAAGGAGGTTTTGAAGGGACACGAGCTAAACAGAGCCAAAGTAAACACCAGCAAGGAAAGAGGAGAGGAGAGGAAGAAACAGAAATAGCAGTGGAAATCTGTCAGGTACACAGAAGGCCCTTTTTGACACACTCTATTTCTTATAACACTTAGCATACATTTAGTTAAACCAGTAAAGAAAGCCGTTCTGACCCTGTGAGATGTTATGTTTGCATTTACCCTATATCCCTGCAGGGAAGAATATATTCAGCATTTGAACTATGTCAAACTGGAATTGTTTTGTAGGAACTATGTATTTTAACAAAGGTGTTTTTCAAATTCTGGAACATCTTCCTGCTTATTCTCAACTATGTTTATGTACCAAAAAAATAAAAGAAAAAAGCAGCGTGAGCATGCTCTGGGTATGCCACAGAGTTGCCTAGATGTTGGACTGGCGTAGGGACTGACTGTCCCTGTTTGGCTGGTTACTTTCTGAGAGCATGTTGAACACATGCTCTGGTGCTGTTTGAAGGCCCCATGAGAGGAAGGAACTGATTGAAAGCTCTCAGTTTTGCTGAAGTGGGTGGCCAAAGTGCTGGAATTGAACAGCTGCTATGAACCTGCTGAACTTTGTTGTTTATAAATTATTTTGCAAGCCATCTGGAACAAGAACAGTGCCACAGTTTACAAAAGCTGTAGCTGAGGTTTTCAGGTTGAGCAGCAAGTGTGAAATATTATTAAGTGATTATCAGATTTTAAAGGCTTTTCTGAGTGGCTTAAAGAGAGATTCTTAGGTTAGAGAGGTTTTAACTGAAACACATTGCTGGCTTTTCCTTCCTCACAGTGTGTTTATCTAAGTTACATTTGGGTCTCCTATTAAGTCCTTAACAATACCCAAGAATCCTACTGTGACTGAGTTTAGGACAAAATACCCATTAGATAAGAGGTTCATTTACTTCATGGGTAGGAGGTTGTACTGCTGTCCCTGACAAGGTATTCCTCAGAAAACCTTCCTCATGTGCAGGGCTGATGTCAAATGTGAAATTATTTATGTTTCAGGTGGAATGAAGCTGAGTCCATTTCCCAAATCTTGCTGAAGCAACCCAGTGACTCCCATTGGTGGGACTAGGGCACAAGGACCATGCAACATGTTCAGGCTGTAACTAGCAGCCTCCTGCTGGCTTGGCTTGCTCTGTCTTTTATGGACTTTCCCCTTGGTGGCAGAACAGTGTCCGTAGGTGCCAGTGTAGCTGAACAAGTACAGGCTGGATGAGGAGACCAGGCTATATTTGGGAAACCTGGAGAAGTGTGATTTTACTGTCCCCAGCTATGGCCTCCCCTGGATCCATGAGACTCAGAATCTTTGAGCTTTTCAACTTTCTGCTATTAGAACAAGGGGGATTTTTGCCTCTTTTCTTGGTGAATTTCTCTTGATAAGTCTTAGGGCAATTGTGCTGAGAGAGTGACTCATGCACTTACCCTGTGAGCAATGTACCTGAAATGGCTCAGCCTGTGGGATGCTAAGCATGCGCTGGCTGGGCGTATAAGGGGAAATGTCACAGGAGAGAGGATGTGACCCACAAATCTCTGCTACTCCTGTGCTTTGTGTGTTTTCCTGGGCCTGTTGGTGTGCTGACATACACGTGTACGTGCGCTGACTCACACCTTTTTACTTAAGGTGTGCTGCAGCTTAAACTCTTTCCAGAAGGTTGCTGTTGAGGGTAGGGGGAATTGACGGTCTCATAGATATTGGGCAGGTATAAAGCATGGATTGACTACTGGAATAGATATCAGGGACAAAAATAATACAGTAAACTTACATAGTTGTTGTAGGAGCACCTTTCTCTTCTGTTGACCTAGGTGGAAAGCTTATGTGCTTGTTAATGTGAAGCAGGTGGCTATCACTGGAAAGCAGCAATAAAAAAGGTTTTCTGTTTCATAATGCTGAACAGGCAGTTTCCTGATATGACTATATTTCTCATTTGTTGAGATTATGTATGGCATTATGTACAGGGAATTAAATATAACTTGCCTTGCCTTGCCTTGTGCTGACCACTTGAAATGCAGTCTAAAAATATGATGCAGTTGCTTGTGTTAATGGCATTTGTACTTTGTGTGAAAACTTCAATATGGTCTTATTGCAGCTTCGATATATTAACAGAGTTGCTAAGATATTATAGATACTTTTCTGATTTGAGTTTCTACTTTCCTCCGAAAAGTCAAATTTGTGTGTATGGTTTTCTGTTATGCATGAGGTGCTAAGGAGAAAGAAAACCCAGAACCAGTGAAACCTGGATTTCTGACACCAGATGCTGATTGACCCGTGAGTTCTGACTGCTACTTTGTCCCCTCTTGGGGGCCTAGAAGACAGGGGGGGTGTGTGTATGTGTCTACTTTCTAGCCTCTTTGGCTGTGTCTGGTTTCCACAGATGGGTGTAATTTTCTAGTGTTCAGTGCTGCACAGCTGATTCTGCAGACTTCTGCTCCATTGGGGCACTAAGTAGGTCTCCCTTGCACATACCCTGCTGCTTATTTTCACAAAATCTGAGGGAAGTTACTAGCTTTGAGACTCTGGGTGCTTTGTTAAACGTGTCTGAATATAGTCAACAGGTTCAAAAATCGCTGGGAGCATGGGTGGACAGACTGCATGTGTCCACAAGTGCCCACAGGTAATGAACAAACATTCTTTGCCTATGTGCACCAAGTCCTGAATATGATTTTTTTTTTTTTTAACTCTGTACAGGTGATGAAATTCCACCAGGTCTGAAAATTAAATCCCACTTTAACAAATAATTGATTTGCCTTTTTTTTTTCCCCCCAGGCATGTTATTTGTTTATTTATTTTGCTTCTCTCTAATCCATCCCTATAAGTGGTATAAGAGAAATGCTGACACTCTTGCCTCTGCTATCACCAGTGGGTGCTACTCTAAAAGTATCTAATGATTTTAATGAATTTTGTGGCTGAAAGTTGGACACTGAAGCTTATTTAAAAGCATTCAACAGTGAAAAAAGGATAGGCCTTTATTGATATCTAGTCAAAAGTGAAGACTTAGCTGTAATTATTTACAAATCAATTAATGGACCTTTCCTCTAACACCCTATCAGTCAAAGACTGGCTAAGAGCAGAGGAGAGCATTGATAAGAATACACCATGAAACAAAATCAATTAGTTTTTGTCATTCTGACAGAAGTGAGCTCTACACAGGGATTAACCCAGAATGCAACAGGAAAATGTCCACAGGCTGGAAGATAACCTAATTTTGTAAAATCAAGGTTGTCATAAGAATCTTTCATAATTGATGGTGAAATTAGAATTTATCTAGTAGCCTGGTGGTAAAAATCAAAACAGCTTCTGGCACAGCATTGCAAACACTTTAAAGCTAGGTTGGCTTCCTCAGATCTGGAATCTGTCCTCTATGTCAGCTAATTTAAAGAAAGTAGATACAGGGCATGGGCTTTGAGATCATACTTTTATGAATGAGGTCATATGTTTATGATTGTAGTTGGCAGTTACATTATGCAGTCCTTGGGTGCAAGTGTATTTCTGGTGCTGTAGGACAGCTGCCAATATTTTTTATACTACCTTTTTGAAAGTTTTTTTTTATGTTCTTGTATACAAAATCTTTTTTCATATTTTTTGTCTGACTATGGCACTGTGATGGTATTTAGATCATAATCCTGGATCTAGCATGATTCTTCAAACCAACAGCAAAAAAACCCCTTAATATTTTCTCAAAACAGTCTTTGAAAAAAGTCTGGAACATTTTTGTAATTATCAGTAGAGCACTAAGATACTATTGGGGTGATTTAATTAAATGACGAAACTTTTTCAGTTTTAGTGAATCTTAGTTCTTTGTGTGATCACACAATGTGAAATTCTCCAGAAATTTTCAGTCTTGTGTCTAGATTTCTTCTCTTTGCACTCAGCTCAGTAATAGCAGTGCTCTGATTTCTGCCTCCAGCTGTGCAGTACATATTTCACAGCCTTACGATTAGCATAACTTTATTCCACTCAAGCATTCCTCGTCAGTGTGCACCAGCTTCCTGTCCCCACAATGGGCTTTCTCCAAACTGCTTTTGGGAAATCCTAGTGAAAGACACCTCTGTGCACATGCTGCTGCTTCTCTCCATCCCTCCAGCATGTTTGTTGTTCCTAGCTGTAATGTGCTTTTCTGCATTTCTGCAGGTTATTTTGCAGATCATCCAAGCTGTGTAGCAGTAGCACTTCTTGTTTATTGAATTCAATTTTCAGCCTAAGATAATTCTAAAGATTGCACCTCCTCTGAGATTTATTGCAACAACTCTTCCTTACCAGACAGTGCAGATAGGAAGTGGTGACTACAAGGGCAGGAATACCTGAGAATCATTTAAATAAGCAGCAGGCCAAGCCTTAAGGCAAAACCCAAACAAAATACATTAGTCAAAATGGGGATTATCAGTAATGTTTTGTGACCAAGACCAAAGGTCAGCACAGTAACCTTTCAGTAATGCATCGTGCAGTCAAGCAAAAGACCTGTTTTCTGTTCCCAGGCTTGGTCTGAACAAACTTGTGTGGTTTGTTTAATCTCTACAGGGAGAAAGCTTTGCATTGCTCATGGATTTCAAGGGTGACCATACGGATGGAAGTATGTGCCCTTTTGGTCCTGAAATGGGACAACGATTCTTGAGGCAACAAGTTTTTAGGGACTTTCATGTGCTAGAAATATGCAATGAATGTTAGAAAGAGAGATATGAAGCTCTAGCTTTTAAAACACTCTAACATTGTAAACCCTTGAGAAGGTAAAAGTATGTGTAGTGAGTCTAACAGCTCCATGCTGAACACACAGGATTCCCAAAGAAGCCTGCAGTGCTCAAAGGTGCTCTGCACCAATACAGATGCTTAAGTTTTCAAGCTACTAAAAAGAAAGGGATTTTCAGTGAAAAAAATAAATACACTAAAAGAAGAAAAGTTAGGGAAGCTGTTGTTGCCCTGGTAACCATAACTCTGATATTAATTAACATGACAGTTGCTTTTAGCTGCTGACTTCTTCATGTTTCTCTCTCCTTATTATTTACAGTAGTAATTTAAAAATTCTATAATCTTTGTTTCTTCTTTATTTCATAATTATATATCTTTGATAGTTTTGTCCCCAGCCTCTCTCTGTGTTGTTCAAAGACAATCTTTTTCCTTTCTTTTCCACACATGTTCGTCTCTCCTCAAAGCCAGGCAGAGTGAAAGGGGCAGAGGAGGAATCACTGAACTGAAGTCAACCTCCTAACATCTTCCCTGGAAAAACTTCTTTCTAAGAAATAATAAATAATTGTCTTGTCTGCAAGAACCAGAACTCCTCATTAGACTTATTATACTTCTTATATATCAAAATCACACAACGATGCAGACAAGTAGTAACATGAGAAAAATAAAATAACTGTTATTTCCAGCTCGTTTGATGCAAACTGGTTTTTTCAACATCAAAAGAACTCTCCGTATGGTTTCTGACATGTCATAACCTTGACTTTGGTTCAGAAGCATGCTAACCTTAGTTGGGATTATGAGATGCTTTCTGTTCTTTCTCCTTAGGATTTGGCTCATGGTCATGACATACCCATTTTAAAGCTTTTTACAGTATGTTCCCTGGGCAAGCACCAATTGTCTTATGGGAAAATTTGACTTTGGGTGAAGAGAAGGTGAATAGAGGAAAGGAGATGGAAGTACAAAATTAGCTTCAAATCACTGTCTGCCACCATCTTGAACTATTTTTTTTTCTCTTACCTTTGGAAAAGGAACATTTGGAAATCGCACAGCAGCAGTAATCTGCAGTGACTATCTTGTATAGTAGAATTTTCCTTGGAGGTACACACGTTCTAGGTGATTTACTTCTTGCAGCTTAAAAACATGTTATTCTTCAAATACATAATTCTCTTTTGCCTGTTACTTCATGGTAAATATTGTGGAAAAAACCCCTTGTGCCTCTGTATAAAAAGTTCTTTTGAAGTATGTTTTCAAATCTTTCTACTTATATACTGCTCCTCTGTTTTCTGTGATTTCTAAAACACAAATTATGTGAAAGATGCTCTTACTGGCTACTTTAGATGTTAGCTGTAGCTGTTATTTCTTTCCTGGGAAAGGAAGGTCAGATTATCTAGCATCCTGTCCACTTGCATCTTGAAAACCTCCGGCAGTGTGGACTCTGTCATGTCCCTGGAGACGTTGCACCAGTGAATGATCCTTCTTGCTGTAAAAAACTAATTTCTTACATCTAGAAGCAATACACTGGTAGCTTATGTTCAAATTGTGTTTTGAAGAAGAGGGGATTGCAAGAGCTTTGTGTGTGTTAGAGAGACAGAGAGGAATTCCAGTGGAAGTAGTAGATAAATGTGTTTGAGCTGTTTTATTAAGAGGGGTGGCTTTTTTGGTTTTGGGTTTGGTTTGGGGTTTTTTTTTGTGAAAATAAAAGATCTGAAGATCAATTCTAAATCTATCTTTGTTGTTTCAGAAATTATTGGACTGAGAAGATTTTATCTTGGCTTCACTCTATGTGAAATTAGTGAAATTAATCCTTAAGCTTTCAACCCCCAAAGTAATACACAGTTGGACGTCAAAAATATGTGTATATGGGGCATGTTTTGATTTACCTTAAATCTGTATTCTTCTCATACATCAAGCTAAGCAGTCTAATAATATCACAGCACATGATGACAACATCAAACCCATATGACCAGATGGTTCTCTGTGACTCAAAGAAGTACAGTTGGCATCTGCAAGAGAACAGTCTTCTTTTGTAATCATTATTTTCCTTGGCATTTCACCCAAATTACTAAGAGAGTGTAAAACTTCCAAACAAACTCTAAAAAGCTTCTCTGCCAATAACCATATTATTCCATATTTGAGCACCTGATTAAAATATTTTTGGTATCCAAATAAGTCAGCATTTTGGGGAGATTGGATAAGATGATCTCCAGAGGTCTCTTTCAACTCTAAGAATTCTGTGACTTTTTAATTTCTGTTTATTTCTGATGCAAAGGATGCAGAAAGTCTGGATACTAGGACTCCAGACTCTGTTATTGATCACTTTAATTTGCTGTTCATGCAGCAGGCCACCTTTTGACAGACTTCTAGTTTTGTAGATTTAGGCCTGTGTTTTTTCAAACCCCTTGGTTTATCAAGAACATTAAGGACTTTGGTAACTAATGGTAATTCGCATTGCACTCTCTGGAGATCCAGCATCTTACTGTAACAGCCCAGGGAAGAAATATCACTGGCAGCAGGTCAGAAAATTGAAATGGAAACCTGCAACTTAAGTACTATGCAAGTGCAGACTGGTATTGGATGATGGCAACACCTTATCTTTTGTAGTAAATGAAGTAAGGAGGAAAAATACTAACTATTATACAGCTTAAAAATAAAAGTTACTCACATGATTAAGCATTGCTAGTATTTTATGAAGTCTCTGTGAAATCGTATGATGTTTAACATCTCAATATTCACGTAAAAGCAGAGTCTAGTGTAAGGATAACTTCAACACAAATGGAATCCACTTTCTTTTCCCTGTCCTAAAGTTCTCTAATCGTGTGTGCATTCTATACAATGTTGCTATTAGTGATAGAAAAATTGTTTTCTTTACCTGAAATCCATTTGGACAATATTAGATCTAGATCTTAGCTTCATCTTGATTGCTCAGCTCTGCTCAGTAGGAGACACTAATACAGATGTGGAAGATGGGAACAGAGCAGAAGTTTCTGAAAAAAAGGACAAAAGTACCATGTGCAGAGAAACAAAAAGCAGAAACTGAAGACAAAGTATAAAGTAACAAGAGAGTATGGAAAAGAGAAGGAATAAAGGAAAGGTGAAAAATTAACTTTAAAAGTTCTGGTAAAGTATACCATAGGTTGATTGTCATTTGAGGTCAAAGGAATGTTTTAGTTGCTTATACATGGACTGGTAGGCAGTCTTATGAACTTTGATAAGTCAAAAAGTGGAATTGAATGAAGAAATGTAGATCAGATATTAATCTTTGAGTTCAGGAAAATGTTACAACATTAAAACAGCTTAAAAAATCTTAAAAATTACAGATCCTCAAACTTGCTGAGATATGTATAAACTTCACAAAGTTTGTATAGAAATCCTAGTTGTCAATATTACGGGTTTATTTATTGTTGGCTTAAACTTTAGGGAGTAACCTCATCAAGCAAGGGCAATGTGCATTTACTGCTGCTCTTCATAGCCTTGCATGGGGGAATAGGAGGCTGGCAGACCTCTGTGTGGTAAGTGCAGTGGTGGTATTTGTTATGTAGGATAATTCCATTTTGTTGCACTGTCAAAATACAGAAAGGGAAATGTGACGGAATTTACCTACATTTGTGCAATGTGTTTTCACCCGATGGGACAGATGAGAACAGGTGGAAGGATATGAATGTTAAAATAACAGGAGGAGAGGAGCCAACTCAGTGCTAGTGCCCTTAACTGTTTCTGTGGCTATAAAAACAAATTATTGTGGAGTGAGTTCATTATAAATTCAGTGTTGGTTACTGCCTCAGTACATGTTTTTGACCTATGGTTAATCTGTAGTGCAAGGTGGTTCCCATGCACCAGAAGTGCCTATCAGGGCAATTCCCAAGAGCACCTGCTGGCCTGTGAATTCATGAGCTCTTCTGCTTTGTGCATGTGCCCTTATCATGGCAGAGGGAAAAATCAACCTGGCACTCGAATGTTGTGCATGGATTGAATGGGCAGATAGGTTTCAAATTATGTTTTACGACATAACTGCTGTGACTGCATCGTTTTATTTTTTTAAATTGTGAATCAGCACTGTGCAAAATGCAAAGTAGTCGATAAGGCTGGTTGGTATATATTTGGCTGTCAAAAACTGGTTAAGCTGTCTTTGGTCTTGCTCTTATTTTATGCCCAGAAGTAACTTTGTAGACATAAATTAAAATACGCAAATACCTGTTTGATCTGAGACTGCAGTAGGCAATTAGGTATCTTCTCTGGAAAAAATAGTCTGTAACTATTTCCTTGAGGAGAGGTATGAAAGAGAGGGGTTTAGAAAGTAAGCAGTTACTCTTTTATATTGTACTAAGGCACCATGCCAGTGCTAGCCATTTTAGGCTCAATCCCTGCATTCAGAAAATTGATTCATGTTGTAAACTGGACCTGCACCAGGGTCATGATCACAAGATCTCTTATATTATGCCTGGACAAGTAGATCATGTTGCCTCATGACTTTCAGAGTTTTTTGTTTTTTTCTGACAGTTTACCTAGGGATTCCTAGGGATGAATAAAGATATCACTAGTAGTGTGATCTTGTTACCTCAAGCGAATTGAAAGGTCTTAAATGCAATCATTGTAAGTTTTTGACAAATGTCATTATTTAAATATAAAGGCACGAAGGAATAAATTTTCAAAGCATTGCCTGGAGGATTGGCTATATTTCTTTCTTTGTAGTGAGAAGAGTAGTACATTTTAGCCTTTGTCCTGTATTTGAAAGAGCTCAGTAGATGAGATCTGAGGGCCTTTGAGTTTAGAAAACTTTGTTTTGGAAGGTCTAGGTTCAACTTTAAAAGCTGTGTATAGCCCTCAAAGCCTGGCCTGCATATTCAGTTTCCCTGTCATTTCAAGGTGAGAAGAACATTTTTTTGCTTGCAGGGTTTTCATTAATGTTGAAGAGAAATCATGAGAACAATCAGCTCTCATGATGGTTTGAATTTCTTTTGGTAACAGTTCATGTAAATAGGTGTGTATATGCAAGCTAGACATAGCTTTAGGGCTGCTGTTAAATTGTCAGTGTATATGGCAGTTGCATTAAAATTGGACAGCTCTGACTTATGTGCGGCACTGTTAGTTGCAGGAGTAGCGTTTAGAAATGCTACTTTTTCTGGAAGTAAGGGCTGGATGCCAAGTGGGCTGACTGTGAGTTTGGATTTGGGGTGGGGGGAGTTGTGGAAGTCATAGAAAGCCAAAACTGTTTCTTACAAACTGTTTTCAGCTCAGGATTTCTCTTAGATTAATATGCAAACAACTAAGCAATGTTTTTTAGCAGCTATGTTAGCCATTCTCCTTGAAGCAGGTGTACCATGCAAGTCTGTCAGACACAGAATTGCAGACCGACTTGGTTTGCAAGGGACCTTAAAAATCATCTAGTCCCAACTCTTCTGTCTTAGCAGGGACACCTTTCACTAGACCAGGTTGCTCAAAGTCCCATCCAATCTGTCCTTAAGCGCTTCCATGGATGGGGCATCCATAGCTTCTCTGGGCAACCTGTTCCAGTACGTCACCACTCTGTGAGTAAAGTTCTTCCCAATGCCTAACCTAAGCCTAGTCTCTGCATCAGTGAGCTCTCTTGGTGTGCCCTTGACTGATTAGGGGTGATGCTTGCTACTGCCTCTTTTCACTTGGTTTAAAGCAGAGCTGCTGTAATGCAGGTCCTCTTTATTTGTGAAGACAGAAATACAAAATAGGCTGAGCCCCATTTACCTGAACAGAAGGGACCACAGTGGAGTAGAGAATATTTCTTCACCCAACACACCAAGTACAAGACCTATTTGCAAATTTTTAAATGGATCAAGGGCTTCTCAGGTGAACACAGTGCACAGAGAGCAAGGAGAAGGTGTTATTGGAATGAGGCACTGAAAACCTGTTGATTGCACAAACTACATGTGTTTAAGCAGCAGTCACAGTCATTTCTCCCTGTTTACCATGGTGGTCTTTAAAATAAAGGTGTAAATCTCACAGAATTTTAAGAAAATCTCCTGCTCACATTTATGCATTTAGGCTATTTTAATAAGGTAGTGTGTGGAATTATGTGGGGCGGTAAGAAGCACCTAAGATCTAATCCGGGAATGGGATGACATGGTAGAGCAGGCTGGGAGGGAAGTGGAGAGTATTGTTATTAGACTGTTAAAAGGTGTGGACAGGAGGATCTTAAGAAAATATGAATTAAAAAAGGTACTTTAACAGTGCTTTCAAATGTATAAGGTCTTTGTACTTACCTGCTGAAAGTCTGTGGTACAGGGAATCAGGGTAAAAGTGGTGTTGAAATCCTTGGGAATAAATAAATAAAAGACTGTCTAGGTGAATGTAGTTTTGTGTTTAAATCAGAGGTTGTTTATTGCGAGGTTGTGTCCTCAAAGCAGCTGTTCACAATAGCTTGTTGTACCAGTTCTACAAGATTTTATGAAAGAAAAATCAAGATACGAAGCTTGCTGTTTACTTGCCAAGGTTTGTTTCACACAAGAGTCCTGCATCTTTGCACCCTGCTCTGGGAGCCCTTTTGCTTTGAGAAGGAGTTCTCTTTTTTCCATTCAAGCCCAATATAAAGGAGAAAAAATTCTTTCATTTTTCTTTTCCTTTCAGATACAGGGAGTTAGGGGGGAAGGGAGAAATGCTAGAAATTGAGAGATGTTGAGAGCAGGCTTTAGAGCACGTTTAGCTATAATCGTTCTTATACACTCATGCATCTCTATCCTTTTATTAGCAGCCCTCCATGAAACATGGAGATTAGCACTAGTCATGTGGAACTGTTTAAAAATTCAAGCAGTGACAATAGGAAGTGTCAGACAGTAATGGAATAAGTATGACAAAATTACAAAGACAGCAGTTATTCATTAATAAATTAGAACCTCATAGGGTTTTTTAAAACTAAAGGTGTCTAACTTGGAAATGATATTCTTCTGGATGCAACTTTATAATTTCCCTTTCACCCTGTTTGGTAGGAAAAAAGTAATCCCTTTTTAATCATGGGCCAAATCATGTGTTGACAATCCCCACTGCATATCCAGAAGTAAATTTAGTATGAAGGACTGGAGGCACAGCCACCTCCAAGGGACAGGTAGGGACCTGTGGTGAGCAACCCTGGGCATGGAGCTGTGAGGATGGGGTGAGGAAGAGGGCGTAGAGTAAGCCTGGCTCACAGCGCCTTTCTCACGCTCTCTGCCTACAGAAAACAGTAGTGTCACACTTTGGGTAGCCAAAACATGATGTAAGAGAGGATGTGTCACAGCTGGGTAATTTTGGTGATGTTACCAGGAGGTTTGGGGTGGTGTTCCCTTGATGCTCAGCCCAGCACCTCGGTGCACAGGGCTCTGCATGGGATTCCCTGGCGCGAGGCTGCGGCTCAGGGTTTGGCAGGGGACAGCCCTGCCTCCCCCTCCTACTCAGGCCACTGCACGCAGAACACCTCCCAGATCTCTGAGTTCATGTTTTCCATTTAAAAGCATTCAAGGCCACCCAGTGCTTTGGGAGAGCAGCTGTGGTGGTGGGTCTCATACTGGCCAGAGTGGATGGTGTTCTCGGTTATCCACATTAAGTATGGGTGACCACGTGTCTCTCGGGAAAGTGCTTCCTCGCTCTCTGGAGGTGGCACCTATTGTCTGCCCTTCCAGCTTTGCTGCTTGAAATGCTTTTCTTTTGCTTCCTCTGTCTGCAGATTTGTGTGTGTTCAATGGTCTTGAAAAACCTCACATGGGAGAAAACCCTTTGAATCTGCTGCTGTGGTATAGAGGGACCAGCTTAATGAGAAACACTTCTCTTTAAAAAGATTTTATTTAATAAGGTCCCTTGCTCCTTTCTCCATGCCCTGCCCCTTTTGCTCCCTCCTCTTTCCGAGCTGAGGACTATGGTTGACTCTTGGATGTAATACATATTTTCTGATCAGCCCTCTGAAGGCTAAGTCCCCTGTCTTTCCATACAAGAATGCCATTTCTTATTAATTTTTTTTTTTTAGTGAACTGAGCTTATTAACCTGCCTTTCACTTTATGTAAACTGTAATTAAAATGTATGAAGAATTTGACTTGTGGTGTGCCCTTCTGAGTCTGTTGTAGGGTCTGCCTTAGCAGCATGTATCAAGAACACTGAAACATTGATTTTATTTTTTTAAAGAAAGACTCAGGTCATTTCACAGGGGGGAAATCAGTGCCTTTGAATGAGGAACCTAGAAATGCCTTCTACTCTGGGAAAGATTTGTGCAGCCGTGGCAGCTACCTCTGGTAGGAAATGCAAAGAATGAGTTCAGATCACAGTCAGCTCTAGCAAAGTCCTCACATTCCTGGTCTACAAATAGCTATTTTATGGTTTAAATTTTCTTCCCGTTCTTCATGGGAAAATTGATGAAGAAGGTAGAGGGAAGTGACATCCTTTCTGACCCTAACTGAAATATTACTAGGGCTTGAAAGTTGTTCTGTGTAACCTGTGAAGACAAATGTGGTAGGAGCCCAGGTAGGCTGTTGGATTTTAGAAATCTGATGTAGGCAAATTGTAAATGTAATTTGCCAGCAGTGTTTGCAGGGGGCTTTACTCGTGTGGTGTGTTTGGTTTTGGTTTGGGTTTTTTGTGTATTTGTTTTGTTGTTCTTTTGTTTGTTTAGGGTTATATGGCAGATGTTTTCCTAATTTATTTTTAAATTTCAAGCTATCTTTCTGTTATGGTACGATCATCTGTGACTCAGCTTTTGTTTTCTTGATACTAACTTTCTAGCCATTTTCTGTCAAAGAAAATACTGAAAGCAGAATCTGTGTGTATTATATTGCTGAATCCTCCTCCAATGCAAATAAGGAGTTGAGAGAATTATTTTAAACACCACAATTTTTAAGCAAGCTTGATTGTTGATAGCTATGTCTGTGACATAGAAAGATCAAAAGACTGCAATTTTCACTCTTTTAATTTAGTTTTTCAGAGGTGTGGTTGAGTTTTTTTCCTCCTTTTTTTTTTTGTTGACCTATCTGATTATCTCTCCTTCTTCCGCTTTATACTGCATTGCCCAGAGCCTGCTTTTTGCAACCCAGAATTCCTATACTGAAAGGTCAGGCTTGGTGTATTTGCCATTGTAATCTCCCTATTGCCCTACTTTTAATCTCCCCATCACTGAGGTTTTAAAAGCAAGAATAATGTTTTGTTGATGAGAGAGTGGAAAAGGAGGCACATGTGATATATAGCCTCCAGAGCAGCCTGTTCAAAGATGCAAAGTGCTAATTTGTTCACTTTTAGGGGGTCAGAGTTAGAGGAGGGCTGGATGGGTGCTGATTTTTTGTCAATGTCTGTTGGTCTTTGCTCCACTCTGTGGCTGAGGGTATCATGGGGCAATGCAAAGTTTAAAGGGAGAAGATGTCTGCCTTTCCCGTAGCAGAGTGAACGTGGCCTTTCCTGATGCCTGTGTCTGCCCAGATGCAGCCAAACCGAGTCTGGTGAGCGGCTCTGGGCCAGCCTGTCATTTCAGTCGAGCTGTGTCTTTGCACTCAAATAGCTTCTGCTTCTGTGCCTTAATTAATTAAATAGTGTAATGTGTGCAAGGGAACCTCCTCCTCTTTCCTTGGGTAGCAGCTTGCTCAGCTGATTTCTCATTTAAAAGCCCCAGTAAGGCTGCTTCTTTTGATGCTATTCTCTCTCCTTCCCTTGTGCAGGGCAAGCCAGCTTCATTATAAAGGCAGCGTAGCCCGGCAATTTCTTAGCTGTGGGTGAATAGCGGGACCTTTGAGCCGAGCCATTCCAGATGACCTAGGATGAATTGGGCTGCATTCCTAGCGAGGGCACCCCTTTTCCTAAGCAGAAGAAAAGCTGCCTCTTAAGCACTCCCACTTGTAACTTTGGGGGCAGACGTTTTGCAGTGTTGGTTTTTGCTGTGCTGAAAATATAGTATAAGGTTAGCAAAATATTTAAACTGTAACGTAGTCACAGGCTGAGTGCACAGGGTTTACTTAAGGGAGGAGAGTGCTATTTATGGAAGGCATGTGGTTTACTTCCTCCCCCCAAAGAGAGACTGTTTCTTTGGGGTTTGGCATGCTCTTCCATGGAGTATGTGAAAGAAGGAGACCGGGGGTTTTGGGAACTCTCAATATATTCATGTCCACTTTCTCACTCCAGGTGTGAGAATTTTCTGATTGTTTAGTGCATTCATATTTTACCTGCTAGGTTTTCAGCAGTATTTTTAATCTTTTACAGTCAAACTGTGCAATTTTCTCCCATTTATAATAGTGGTACGTTGATAATCTGAATTAAGTGCAAATTATGGGAGCCGATTAGGAGCAAAATGACAAAAAAGACTCTACAGCTCTTGCATATGCTTCATTATACTAAACTGCCAATTTTAAAATTCATTTCACTGAGTTTAAAGTGAAATGTTTAAAGGAAATGTGGATAGCTGGAAAGGTTGCCATGCTGCTTAAAAAAAGATTATATGATGATATGAGATACTTGGTTGTCATTGTGTCAATTATGGCTCGTCAGGCAACATTAGTCTTTGATGTCTGGCATTTGTGGAAGACAGTTATATGAGAGAGCTAAAAAGCCCTGAAAAGTATGTTTGTTACTTGGCAGGGTTGAGTAAGATATTCAGCTCCGGAAAAAGGTCTTCACAGTCCAATATTATCAAGGCAGGAAAATATTTTTACGGCTTGAGAAAATGGATCAATTTGTTGCCTGATTCTGTGGAATGATTGATCCAGCAGTGGCCAGCCCAAACATGGGACTTTCAGAATAGCAACTTGATGTGCAGTGTACAGTATTGCAGGCACAGAGTGCTGCGTACCTGAATTTAGGAATTTATGTCTCCAAGGGATGTCTCAAGCCTTATGGCAGGAGTGAGGCAGGAAGGTGATTGGGCTGGGGGATGTCCTGTGCAATGTGAGTTTTATGCCCTTCCACAAGCTTAGGGAATGTTTAGCTATCAAATATTACACCCATGCTGAAGGTTTGAAACCCTTAGATTTTTGTTCAAACCATTAAGCTCTTTCATCTAATGAAAATCACTTTCTTTTAAAATGAAAAACATTAAACCAAACAATAGCTATTTTTTTTCCTAATGACTTTTTTGATCCAAGAGCTTTCAGTGTGCTTAGCCTCGCAACTTCAGATTTATTTTTTTTTTAAATTGCTTTACAAAATCACAGGATGTTTCTGTGGTGAACATACATCTGTGCTGGCTTTCGCTGAGCTTTGGAAATAGGTCAGGAATTAAAGCTCCGGCTTTGTGGTTCTGAGGAAAGCCCTTAAGAAACTCTCTCAGACATAAGAGGGTAAAGAGGGGTCACTGGAAATACTGTTTGACCATATATAGATGGCATGGTCTCTCCCATCTGCAAGCATGTACGACTATATACAGCCGCATAT
Source organism: Vireo altiloquus (assembly GCA_013396875.1). Lineage (NCBI taxonomy): Eukaryota > Metazoa > Chordata > Aves > Passeriformes > Vireonidae > Vireo > Vireo altiloquus. The sequence continues at coordinate 109,548 of VZRF01012415.1, forward strand.
GTGTATAAGCTGCTGAAACCAGTGCTCTTCAATGCTTGCTTAGGACAGATTGCTGCAGGAAAAATAATAGGCAGTCATGGGAAAACACTAAGAGAAACACTCTGCCTTCATGTGGTGGTGGTGGCTCCTCCTTACGTGCCTTAAGCTTAACTGTGTGTCCTAAGCTTGGTCTATTGTTTCGTGCACCTCTGTGCAAAACCCAGCCCTATGGGCGGCGTGCTCTCAGTGTGCAGTGTCATTGCCATGGAAACTGGCACCAAACCTCACTCACACATCGTGCCTGGCTGGCGGTGGATGGAGGTCAGGCCACTGACGGGCTACTGATGGATGGAGGTCGGGCTCTGGCATCTGCACTCTGCTGCCCTGGGGTCTTTTGCAATCCCCCCTAAGAGGGAGGTAGTGGGAAGAGGGATGGTGTCTTGCAGAAGGGAAGAGAAAAAAAATCGTGCAGGAAGCAAAAATGGCCAGTGAAGTGTGAAAAAATAGCCATCTTTTCCTACTCTCAGATAGTACTCTCTTTCTGTAGTTTGTTGATTTTGGAGTTTATTTTGATTTCAGAGTAGCAGTGGAAATGAATAACTGCTGCAATACTAGTGAGAGGTGCTTGAGTCATTTCTTATTCCCTCACCCTGGTTCTCAGGAGGGTGGCATGGAGGAGCTCTGTGTGAGTGAGGCGTGTGCTGAATGAGCAGCATGTGAAGCACAGAGGTGGAGAACTTGGCACAGGGATTAAACCTGGACATGATTTCTGTAGGGTTTCCTGCAACATTAAAGAAAAAAAAAAAAAGTTCAAAGCCTTAGGTTAAAAAAAAAAAAAGCTAAAGTGAACTGAAATGAAACAAAATCCAACCTTTGGGGTAAATGGAATTCCCCTGTATTTGTCTTTCCCTACCTGCTAGGAATGTTATGGCAGGATTACCAAGTGTGAGGCTTTTTCTTTTCAACATTACAGAAGGAAAAAACAAATGGGATGGGAGGAGAGGTGTTTTGTTTGGTGGTTTTTTTTCTTCAAGACATTTTTCCTTTCCTTTGATGTAAGCAACTTCTTCCATCTCCCCATAAGTCCACTATTAGTTAGACCACTATTAGTGAGTGGCCTTTAAACAACCTCATCACAGTGTAGCTTTTTGCCATTCTAAAACAGTACTTTGCAGGCGTGCTGTGTAGGCTGCTTGCCTTCACAATATGTGCAGTTTTTCTTGGCTTCTGTGCCCAGGTAAGGGAGGGCAGCTACTGCTTTCTGACCCCTCTTCCTCCCCTCTTCCCCTTCCCCGTGCCTCTGTGTGTCCTGAGGATGCAGCGCAGCTAGGAGAGCCCCCCCAGCCCCTAATACTGTCTGCAGATCAAGGAGGCAAATCACATTTTCAGCTGCTGTAAAGAGGTCTGATTTCTTTGTTGTGGACACTGCTGAGTGTGTTTTACTGGCAAAAGGTGATAGTATGTCTAAAAGGTTAGAAACCTGAGCATGATACAAACCTTGGATAAGTGCACCTTTAAAGGTTCTTCTCCCTCTCTGTGCCTCCTGCTCTTTTTCATGAGGTTACTAATCAACCCAAACTAGGTTGTATAGGTAAGAAGAACATATTAACAAAACCTTTGCTATACATTTATTTCTACTTCTGCTTTCCAAGGAAGCTCTGAGGCCTGTGGGCAGCATGCCATTCTGTCAAAATATTTTAAGCATTAAGCCATTTCTTTGGGAGTTGGTATTTATCTGAAAATATATGTACTTAATCTCTAAGTGCAGTAAATTTATTTTTATCTTTTATTACATAAAAATGCTTTCAAATCTGAGAACCTGCCTTGCATAAATGTGCAATAACACACTTAGATTTGGCCCCCGAGGGGGGCTGGCTGGCTGTAGTCGGGTGGTTGTTTAACAACTTGTCAAGGGGAAATTGAGTGCCAGTGCAAGGTGAAGCCAGGAGCTGGCTGGGGAGCTGCACTGTGGCTGCTGCTGCTGCTGCTGCTGCTGCTTCCCTGCTGTGTGTTTCCTGCAGCAACTCTGCTCCACGCCTCTTCCTGTGGGGAGCATGCCAAGGGCACAGTACATGGAGGTAGAAGGGGGAGAAGCGAAGCTTGTGCTGCTAATGCTGTTCCTTAGCAAAGCAATGTGGTGTTTTCAGGAGGCTTTGTGCTTGGTCAGTTTGAAGTCAGGTATGATGTGTTTGTGCTCCCAGACTGGGATCCTTTGGTGGCTTCATTTCAGATCCTGCATGGGTCAAATAAACCACATGCTTGTAACTCCTTTTTCTCAGCATCCTCGGATGCTGCTCATAGGGATGCAGCACGTGCTCATCTCGAGCTGTACCCCTTCGTATCTCCTCTACTTGCCCTCAGTTGTGTCACTAATTACAATGTGAGGGTGATGACAGTTCTGCAGCATCCCTGATTGTGCCAAAGCTTACCACAATTGTCCATCCCCTATGATCCCAGGCAGCCGGGAGATGAAATCATTGAGCTGCAATACTGTGTGGGTCCAGCTCCAGCATATTCAAGCTGTGTGTGGCTTATTGTCACGTATGTGTGTCATTTCTAACTGGGTCTTCATGTGGGGGTGCCCTGAAAATGGGTTGCTGTCATTTTCTCTTTGATTAGTCTCTTCTCTAATTTAAAAGAAGTCTTCCCTTGAGGGAGGTTTTTCTTACTTTATTTTTTTAGTGGATACTTTTTTTGAATTATAAACTTACTTCACTGTATAGAGCCTAGAAGAAGGAAGTGGACTGACAAAAAAAAATATTCCTGCTAAACATGAGTCTGACAATGTTCAAGTTTCAAAAAAAAAAAAAGAAGTAAAAAAAAAAATCTGAAAGTCAACTTTGTTTCTGGTCTTTTCTTGCAGCTTTTGAAATCTTTCTGCCAAGGGAAATGACCACAGTAGTGTATGAAGCTATGGAAAAAACAGCTGAATCTTTTCATATGTTGATGTTGTTATAGTATCTACTCTGCTCTTTAGAAAATGTAAGTCAGGGAAATTTGTGCATGGAAGTACAGAAATAAACACCTGGACTTCTTTTAACATTGAAGTATTCTGAATATATAAAGATTACCTCGATAGACATGCCTTGTTCTTTAAATGAATTGGTGAAATTTGGCATGCTTCTTAAAGAGGCCTTTTTCCAGTCTTTTCCCATATTCTTAACTCATGCCTTTGCATAATGATGTGATCCATGGTGGGCAGGAATAATTCAGGCTAACGATGAATAATGGTAGCATTTGTGGTCAACTGGTCATGACATTCTCATTTGAGCATTTCTCTTTGGGATCTGCGTCTTCGAGTCATGAGACTTGCAGTAATGTCAAGAGAGAGAGCAGCACAGAATCAGGCTGGATGAGGGAGAAAGGGGACACTTGTTTTACAGGGTTCACTGTGGTGGAGGCGGGAATTAAAGAAAAAAAAAGCCTTGCTTGAAATACTGGTAGCTTTACAATCATCTCTTTGTAACACTTCCTCCACTCCCTAGTACTTCTGTGTTTAAATCAATGTATGTCCACAATTCTGTGCACAAGACCCACTGGAATCTAAGTGAGGGAAAAACAACCTGTAGGAAAGGAGGTGGTGGGAGTAGAGAAGGACAGAGAAAGCATCACATTAGGAGGAATTTATTGGTAGCCTAAAATAAGCAAATGCAGAAAAGAGCAGATGCCTTTTTAACATGCTGGAATCGGACATGCTACTCCAGATTTGGATTCTCCTGGACAGAGGAAGAAGGGGATCATGTTGGTAAACCTGGGGATCAGGTTTAAATGGAGACACGATGTAAACACTGTCATGCCAGAATGACATGCTTCCATCATGCCTCATCTGTGTCTGTCATTTCTAAGTCCTGGGTAGTAGGTGTATATAAAGGTTAATTGCACAGATATATATTATTCATTGATAAGCAGAAAGGGATGCGTGAAAAATGCAGAGTTCCCCACTACAACTTAAAAAGGCACTTGAGATAGCTGTGTATAAAACTAGTCTGGACACTATAACTTTGATTAAAGGTGGGTTTGAAGTACTGTGATTGTGCTGATTAAATGCGTAGGATGTATCTGCTTTCTGTTGAAGCAAAAAATGTGTTTACGGGAAGATGAATAAATGGGAATGGAGTATCTGTGATTCAAGGGAGAAATATTATTAATGTTCCGATGACTTTTGCAAACTGAAAGTCCTGGAAGTTGGTTGTGGACTAAGAAAACCACAAGTACTCAGGCTTGGTTTAAATTAAGTCTCTCAGAATTTGTTTGAATGTATGAGTAGGAATCCAAATATTGTGGTGATAGAAGAGCTGGCACTCTTTCCATCCTTCAGATGTCATTTCTGAATCTCCACAGGACGCTGGAGATGGTGGAAGAACGAGAAAGCTACACTGCTCTTCAGTGATGCAAACTACTGCTGAAAAACATAAAGAAGAAAAGGAAACTTGATTTACAGTTTTGGATGAAGTGACATTAAGAGAACATATGCTTCCTTGTCACATGTTACTTAAGACATTCTGACAATGTATCCGAAGCAACTCCATCTTCAAAGGGGACAAAAGAAGATCATGGCAAATCTGAGAGTCTTCTGATGTGTTCCATTAGTTGTGGATTTGTTCAAGGATTCTTGAAACATGAAATTAATAATTATAAACAGCAATGGCCTTATTCAAGATGCCACAAATAAGGTAACAGAAGCATGTCAAAATGGTACAGTTTGTGCTGAAATCTAACTATTCTTCAGCAGCTGAAAGGGTTGAAGATAACCTTGTTCATGAAAGATATATTATAAATTATTAGTAACAGCGACTCCAGTATGTGGCCCATGGGTTTCAGAACAGTTTGGAAAAGTATTTTCACAGAGTATGTGCCCCAAAATTTTTAAATTATCCTCTGCATTTTATCTAAGTCATGTAAAAGCATGTAGCTAGAGACTACAGACCAATTACCCATCCAAAGTAAGCAGGAATGCTAGCGGGAGCAGAAGAAACAATAACCAGATTAAGCTACTAAAATATTTTCTTTCATTTGTATGACAACATTTTATAAAGTTCCAGCTGAAAGTGAGGGCCCATATTGTTTGACTCCATGCAGAGGCAGAGCACAGTGTATGGAGAGAACATAGAGAGTACACATACTAAAAATTTGACCTAAGAAAGTAGTATAGAGAGTTGTGGGAAAAAGGAGAAAGAATAAAATGTTGATTCTGTTACAATTGAAATAAAAGTACATAAAGTTTTGTTTAAATTCCTCTAATTTTGCTTTTTATTTGAGAAGGGTGCGAGAAGCTTGATTATAATCTGGACTAGCCTAAAGGAGCTGCATTATTTCAAGATTCTTTTACTTTCAAGCTCTATAATATGGATTCTTCTCTCTATGACGAGAGAAGAGTCATGAGCCTAGAAACAGCAAACATTCCCTTGACGAACACCACCAAAGTTTTTACTGACACCATGGAGCACTTTCCTCAAGCAGGCAATTAAGCTTTTCAGAATAATATCTGTAATGATAGATTGTAACATTTGCATGCACAAAATGGGTGATTCCACACTTAGGATGAATTTAGAGCTGCTGTAGTGGGTTTAACTTATTTGAATTCAAATGATCTGCACATGCCTGTGTCATGGCTGAGTGTAATCTCCTCAGCTTTTCAAAATTAGGTAGCTGAAGATACTGAAGCAAGTATTTTGCAAACATACTCCCTAATCATAGAATTCCTTTTTCACTAAGGATGTGGCTTTGATCAATTATTTGCTTTCCCGTTCTCAAACATATTTACACTTTTCTTTGTTCAGTTTGTGCCCAAACTGCACGTCCTTGGTACCAACTTCTGCATAAAGTCTGAGGGAAGTGGCTGGTGTAATTCTATGCAGCTCTGAAAGATGAAACAACATGAAGGAAATAAGCATGAGATTTGAATTTTTTTATCTCCTTTTATTTTGTGAGTGTTCACTGCATTTGAATATCTTCACCAGCAACCCTTCTGCAGTTATCAAATGTCTCAGCTTTATTTCAGTGCCTAACCAGCTCTAAAAGATATTTTATTGCCTTATATATTCTTCCACCGTTTAAGTAAATCACTTCAGTTTTGTATTTGAGATGACTCTGAAAAGGAGAATTTTTTTCTTTTTTTTTTCACAATTATAGTGACTAGTGGCTAGGTATGCACAGGAACCAGCATTTTTGGAGCAAGCATCAGCCTGTCCTGCAGTTATGTGAGAGAGGGGGCTATGTACTCATTACCCCATGAGTAATGCAGCAATCCCCGTGCCCTGCTGCTGAGGAGCAGCTGGCTGCTGTGTGCTATCAGAGCCGCTTGCCAGCAGGCACGGCTCATTAGGAGCCTAGTTGCAGGATGTAACATCTTTGCAGTCAATTAACAACGCTGCTCTTTAAAAAGGTCCAGATCCTTCCTCGTTCAGCACGGCGCTTCAATGTGTGTTCAAAGTTAAATGCTTGATTAAAGTTTTGTGTGGTGAAGATGTGAGGTCTTGTGCTTGAGGTTAAACAGGTAGGCACATTCCCAAATCAGGGCCTGACATGTTGGGGTTCTTAGAGGTTTCCAGGAATCTTGAATATCCTGAAATACTGACTATGCTGATTTCCAAGCTGAGAAAAACCTACAACTGAAAAACAAAACCACACCACGTGACTGTGAAGCATTCAGGAAGACCTTTTAAAATCTGTATCTGGTCATCACTGATGCTTGTCTTGTCAAGGAAATGCTAGCAGACTGTTGACATTTTTGTAACCTTAAAATAAATTAAAGAAATGACACAACCTTAGTTGTCTGGAAATGGTGAAAAATATATATATATTTGGTAAAATGTATTTATTATTTGAAGGAAGAAGCAATGAGAGTAATTGAATTGTTATGCACTTCCTCACTATAATATGTCTCACTGGATAGAGTTGTTTTGTAGCCTGCTTCCCATGGTCAAAGTAAGGAATGACTGTTAGGAGGACCAAAATTCAATTTTGTCTTAACATTTTATGTAACAATGTCTACCATTTTCCCATGCTTATTTTCTGTTGTAGGACACCCACTCGCTTATTGTAATACCCTACTGGTAAATCATTGCATTAATAGGCAAATGTCTTTGCTCCAGTTCAGTGGGTCAACAGCAGAATCAACAAAAATCTCTCATTGGTTGTGAATTATTTGTAAATATAACCACTCTGCTCCTTGTGGATTGAGTCTAAACACCTTACTATGAGACCTGGACTTGGTATTTTCTGTAATAATATGTTGAATTGTCAGAGCTCACTGCTTCATCTTCCGCAATGTCTCATCTTCTTATATCCCCACTAATAAAATGTTCCAGCTGACTGCAATGGGTGTAGATTTAAACCTCAAATAACTTTTAAAGCAACTTGTGACTTCTGGTGAAGCATCCTATGAATGTGGATTGTTCCATACTTTCTCTTATTTACTTTGTCCTGTTAGAGAGCAAGTTGACATAAGCTTTCTGGTGCGTGACACTTTACTTGTATGTTTTCAACTTATGTTTTCAGTCTGATTTGAGTTGGAGTGGTATTTTTAATTTATTATTTGGACCTGAAACTTAAAATGAGAGAGCCAAAACAGACACATCTCCTGTATAGAGACTGTCTAGAAGTAGCTGGAATTGGTTGACAGCCTGTAAGGCAGGCACAGCACCTCCTGTTGAGGCACTGGGATGTCATCCATGCCCATGGAACTGGTGCTAGCTGCCCTGGACACCTCTGGGTCTGGGGATAATGGCTTCTGGCAGTCCAAATGGTAAGGCCGGAGTCAGATCCTAGGAGATCTGCCTCTCGTTTCCGCTCTCAGATTCACTGGGTCTGTTCATGGGTAAGACTTGAAGATTGCACAGATTACTGTGTTTCAGATATGTGGGGGAAATTTTGGGTTTAGATGGGGCAGAGCTCGATCAGCCCAGAGGTGCAGGCTCTGGAAACAGTAAAATCCAGAGAGCTGAGGCAAACCCTGCTACAAGACCAGCCCCTAAATTCCACATCCATCACAGCCCACCAGAAATCTACATGAAAGTTCAGTGAGAGCCCTGCCTTTCTTTGCCTTTCCCCAAACTTCCATGTTATTTCAGAAGGAGCATTTGGGATTCAGTGATAGACATCTCTTTAGGTGAAAGCATTTGCAGCAAAATGTCCAGCCCCTTCCAGGCACAGGGGTGAGCCTGAGCTGGGAGGCTCCATCAGAAAACTGGCACACTTTGGAACAGTTCAGACTCCATGTGAACTTTGCTACTGATTAAATGTAAGTAATGCTGCTCAGACTCTTAACAGCTGAGCTGAAGCAGAGATTTTGAAAAGAAAGAACTTGAATCACAATTTTATGGCTATCTCTAAAGTATTTTATTGCTGGTTTATGACACCAGAGTGTAAATTATGGGGCTTTAAAGAGTTGCATTGTGAAGGTTTTATCCTTTGCTTGTGTGCAAAACATAAATACTACCGTTTTGTTTCCAGGAAAATTAAATACATATTTTTTAAAGTGCTGTTTAGGAAGCCAAATTGGTTAGTAAGAAGAACACCTTACTCATTTGTTTTTCTTTTGGTGTAGATACTGTATTTTTATGAGTTGGTACTGAGTAATTATTTTCAGTCAACTGATGTAGGTCAAACAATAGAAAAGAAGGAGAGGGGAATAAGTGTGTGTTGTATGTTTGCGAATACCACTACAATGGAAGTAGTGTGTGTTCTCTGATCCACGTGGATCAGAGAGGAAGTGTCTTCTATTAGATGAGCTAATGGAGAAAAACATCTTTTGGAAGCACAGGCCATTTCTCAGGTCTGAAACAAACCTTATGTGGTTTGTGTGTAGATAGAATTGGCTTGTACTGTGTGTGTACATGTACATACAAAAATGCAGTTTTTTAGATGCAGCAACAGCTACCATGTTGTCTCATTTGTATTGAAACTGTGTGGCTGTAATATCCATTTTTAGAAGAGGAATTGGAACAAATGGAAATGTTTAATTTCCTACTACATTTTTAAAGCTAACTTAAGCTATGTAATTCAAGAAATGTGTTTTATTTTGGAGTCCACAGTTTAAAGATCAATTCCTTTTGGATGTGACTTCATGAAGACTCATCAGTAGCTTACTCTGGCCTTTATCTTTTGGGGTTTATATCCAGTATTCCTTCAGATTTTCCTCTGTCCCATGTCAAGATGACTCATTGTAGTTTCGTTACACCATCTCATGCTGAGTGACCATGGGCAGAAAAAATGTTTTCAGCTGCTCCTTTTAGTTAATGTTCTTGTACCAGTAGACTCACTCAGCTAAATTTTTCAAAAGTTATGAAACTGTTATGTCTGGGAACTCCATGTTATTCTCCTGTGCCCAGCCTTGGCACCAATTTCCTTTCCAAGCTCTGGGCCCTGGGGAAAATGGTGGTTTATATCTACTGGGATGAAAATGAGGTGTGATTCTCCTGTTCTTAAAGACTGGAAGGACTGGAAGGGAGCATGAGTAGCCACGGTGGTGTGAAATGCCTGTTTTTAATGGTTCTAAATTATTATTGTTCAAATCTCTTGTATGTAATGTCTCTATTCTCTTAAAAGATTCAGATGGATTACTCTTTACCAGTGTCAAGGCCAATACTGCTGTACTGTCCTTGCTCTTAGCAAACTCAGTGTTCTGGTGATGGGATGTCTTGGAAGGACTGTGCAGATCAAGCCTCACACTACCTCTGCACTTCAGGCTCTTTGTGCTGTGAGTACACTAAATAATGTTGTGGCTCCCACTTTGCTTTGACTTAACATCTGGAAAACTTACTGTGATTTTGATAATTTTATGCTTTTTAGGTAGATGAATCTATGTACCTGCTTGAAATAAATATGAAAGGTGCTTTTATATTGATTTATTAATCCCTGTAATCACCATAGGTTTCCTATGATTGTAGGGTAAATGGGTATTTTTCCTGTAGTGCATTGCAAGCATGCTGTAAACAACACAAAGGCTATATTTTGCAGGCAGCATCTGATAAAAGTAATTCTGCTGCTGCTCTTCCTAGCAAGAAAGAGAGAAGATGCTTTTAGTTATTTTGAATCTCTAATACATCTGGTGGTAAATCTGAGTATATGGAGAGGGGTGTGGAAGCAGCGCTATGTATAGAGGTGTTCATTTTCCAGCTGTGAGAAAGACGTGTCTGCAACCTGACTGTACTTGCTTCAGCTGAAATAAACACTTTTGGGAAGAATTTGGCTGAATGGTTATTTTTGGTCTGGCAAAGGGGAAACCGACTGAGTGACTGTTATTACTCTGATGCCAATTACTGGAATCGACCATCTCAGGGGCAGTTTGCTGACTTTGTTTAAAAACAAAACTGGTCTTTCTGGGTCCAGCTGTGATTTAGAAAGGAAGGAGGTCTAAACCACTTCTTTCTTTTGTTTCTTTTTTTTTGTTGTTGTTGGTTTTTTTGTTTGTTAGTTTGTTTTTGGGGTTTTTTGTTTTACTTTTAAAAAATAAAATAAATTTAAATTACTTTTTAAAAAAGTTTCCTAGCTGAAAACATTATCTGAACTCCACATGGTGTGGGATTTAGGGAATTAACAGGATGATTCAGACGTACAATCCTCACATTCATTCCCACTCTTGAGAACTTTCCTTAAGGAATAAAATTTCTTTCCTGCACTTGGTCGGAAACAAAACAAAATTAAACCCTTCTCTCTTTTTTTTTCATTTTGACTGGAAAGTAGCACAACTAATAAACCTAACATTAAGCTCCAGCACATGCTGTAGGCCAGTATAATCTCAGGATATGAGTGGTGTGATTTTAGCAGGCATTTGCAGCACTCCTTCCTGTGAACTCTTGGCTGATACGTTGTCGCATTACTGCTTCCCTTTCCTCTTCTCTGCTCCACATGGAGACATGAGCCAGCAGGGGCTAAAACCTGGTTCAAAGCGTTGTCTTTTCATTTTTTTGTGATTGGGGCAGAAAGCGCTGAGAGTGCTGCAGTGTGTATCGGTTTGCATCTCTGTGAGACGACAGCCAAGGGCAATGCCTGAGCTCTGACCTTGGGTACGAGCAAGTTGTGATCTTGCAGCCCCACTGTTCTCTTGGTGTAACTCTGGTTTCCTTTTCCTATATGTGTGTTTGGGGGAAGGTCACATGAGCTGCAGTGAATCTCTGCAGCGGGAATTCAGAGTACTTGGATTGTGCACAATTCCCAAGGTGCGCACCAGAAGAGTTTTATGATGGATTGGTTTTCCAGTCTTTCCCCTTTTGTCGCTTCTTATCAAAACCAAACAAACTCAAACAAAAGATATCCTTTCATTTAAGCAGGAAATAAAGGAAGCTAGAGAAACTTGGTGCTGGTCCATGCTGCATTTAGTTTAAATGCCCATAGGCACCTGTATTTTCTTCCTTTCTCCTTCAAAGTACTGCTTTCCTTGGTGCTCCTTGTGCAGATTTGTTCTAAAAATTCCTCTGCCATAAAATTTAATATTTTTTAAATTTACAGTCAGACTTTTTTTCCACCTTGGTAATTTTCCTCTCTACCTAGAAACTTCTTTGTCCATTCCCTTGGTCACTTTTTTGCTCTTTGAATCAGGAGATTGTATTTTCTAGTCCACAGTTGAATCAAATAGTACCAGGCTTATCTGGTGATTTCTTGATTTTCTTTTATGATATATTTAAATTTTTTACTCCTAATATTTTTTGTTTCATTATTTTTATTGCTGGCCTTCCCTGCCAGATTGAGGCCTTGTTGGTCAGACTCTCTGACCTATATCTTTGTTCATAGAGTCTCCATGGGTTCCTTCTAAAATTCACCTGAGTGCATTTGATAGTTTCAAGTTTCTCTGCACTTCCAATCCTATTTCACACCTGCTTTTCTTACTGTGTCTTCAGTTTGGAGGAACAGAGGGAATTTGCTAAATGCCTTGCAGCCCTTTCCCCTCTCACTGTCACAATCCTAGACAACTAGCTCAGCAGCTGCATTACTGCGTTCTGAAGACAGATCGAGCCCGGGAGGAGGATCAGGGTGGCTACCTGCTGTATATTGCCTTTCACCACACTCCTGATTGCCATTTTGCTATACCAGATGCTGCCAACACCCTGGTCTCTGAGGTGCTTTTGTAGTGCTGTGTCTCTCCTACCTTTCCTCTAGCTGATGTTTCGCCAGCGTTTAAATCCACATCCACCTGTGTTTTTATTACACACAGGGTTGGAAACTCTGCCCAGTCATTCTTGTTCATTCTTCAGCTTCCTTTTGTTTTGTCTTAAATATATTCAAGGGGGAAACAGGAGGAGGGATGGAAAAGGAAGGGTTCGGTCTAGACTTCCAAAGCAATTTCTTTTTCCCTGCAGAGCACAGCTCATTTCCTTCCAGAGTGATGTGGCTGGGAAGTTGCACATTTCTTCTCAGCACTGACTTTCCTGAAATTTGTTGAGTCAAAGCACAGCTACTAGGCGGGATCCAGAGGACCATAAACAGGAGTCTGTGAGTTTTTTTTCTCGCTGCCAAACAGGAGAATAAACAGAGATTAATATAGAAAGGAGAGGGCGGTCTAGATAAGCAGCCACAGGGTGGAAATGTTGAAAAAAATAATAGACAAATATCCATAGACACACCTGCACTTGGGCGTTTCTGCACCGTGAGGCCTCACAGGGCTTCTTTTTGCCATAAATGTCTCAAGGACAGAGAACTGAGCAATGTGGAAGTTGATGATTTTCCTTGAGGGTTAATTACAAGGTCTTGCCTTTGGGGGGAAAAAAAAAAGAGGTAATGGTTTATTGTTGTAAATTTAACTCTTTATACATTGCAGTTAGCTCAAGACAAGAGAGTTCTTTTACTTTAAAATACATTTATATTTGCTGGTTTTTAATAGTATGTCATTTAGTACTGTGGCATGCACTTTTACCGGGTTTCTGTGTTTGCTTTAAATCAAACTAATAAATTGGTTTAAGTCAAATTAAAACCAGGCTGAAAGAGTAGCGTAGTCATGACTGAGTAGCTTACCTCCTCTAGAGAGTTCAAGATACTCTCTGCTTAAATTTTTTCAAGTGAATTAAATTCAGTTTGGAAAGGAAATACTTTGGAAAAGGAAAAGAAAGGAATGATGAGATCGTAATCTGTCGACTCCATGGAGTTTCTAATTTAGTTGATGCCTTTATGTGTTTGTTTACTTACTTAAAAGATGAGATTTCTTCTGTGTTGAGAGTGTGTGGAGACATGAACAGGAAGATGAGCTGGAATCTGACTATGTGTTTGATGTAAGATAATTATTTCATCCATTCCATTTGGTTTTTGCTCAGCAAGACAATCCACATGGTGTTTATTGTCCTGCCACCAGTAACTGCAGATTGGTGTCTGAATAGCTGATACTTATTTCTGAGTCTGAAAAAGCTTGTGGCGGATTTATTGTGTTAATTGTCAGAAAATGCACAATGAAACTTTGGAGAAGTACTTCCAAAGTACTAGGTATTGCAGTTATGCAGGAACTTGAGTTGGTTGATTTTTTTTTTAGTAGATGAATAGATGAGGAAACTCTTAACATTTTATCTCAAAAATGAAATTTCAGCAAACTATAGGCAGAGGAGCTTTAAAAGATCTCCTGCTTCTCAGACCCTTTGCTTTGAATTCCCAGCTACAGAAAACCCTTCTTCTATTAGCCCCAAGGTGAAACACCACAGTGTTTGCTACTCCCCAGCTTGGTGACATTTTTCCGTGCAAAAGAAAACGCCTGGCTTAGGAAGAGGTTGTGTAGGGCTGGGCATGCAGGGGGCACTGGTTACTGCAGCCACTCAATCATCCTTCACTCGATAGTGCCAGCATATTGGGGCCTCATCATTTGGAGCTGCTGTCTGGCATGGGAGAATGGTAAGGGCAAGAAAAAGACAATGCAATGTAATGCAAAGACCTTGTTGTGGAGCTCACACTGCAAATTACAGAACTTTTTTGTGAAACTAAAGGATGCTTCTTCTTGCTTGCTTCAGTCAAGTTGCAGGAGGCCAGACTTACACACTTTTCCATTTGCAGAGGTACCTCTGCAGTGAAAAGATGTGTACCTGGTAGCTGAAGGTCCTTGAATTAGTTATAACTTACTATAATTCATCCACCTGTGGTGGTCTGGTTGGCTCAAGTTTTCAACAGCTGCAGCTGACAGGGAAATTCCTGCTCTGTTAAAAGGAGTTCTGGCAGTCCCAGGTATTCAAGATGAAATGGAGGTGGGGGGAAAAAAGATGGTTATGACAGTCTACTGATACCATCTGCCATTGAGGAATCACTGTGGGCTTTTTTATTATTCCTGAAATATGTAGCTCTTTGTGGCTTGGAATTTTTTTTTTTTTTGACATGTTTGCTGTCTTTTGTCAGTTCTACGCCTGCATTTATTAGATCAGCTGAGGGTGAGAGGCAAAGGTGCTGCTGTCTTAGAGGGAGAATGGATATACAACAAATACAAATTATGTAGAAAATGCTACGTTTGTAGGTATGATTGTGACATGCACTCTGACCAAGAGAAGAAACTGCAATAGTAGGTAATGTTTTTACCCTGCCATAAAAAAGACAGGGCAGTATCTCAAAATTTTGAGAGATTTTTCATCTCATTTTTCCAAATATGCATTCTAGTGGTACTTGGGATAGCAGGAGGAAGATGACTCTTCAGGCACAAATTGAGATTGAGTGTGTTTGTACATGCAGATGCTCAGTGTTGCACAAAGCAGGGCAGTTCTAGGGAAAAAAGCAATTGTGTTCCTGGAAAGCCAGGATTTGAAGTGGTGCTGTGTTAAGTGCTGAATGAGGTGGATCAAAATACACAGAGGCAGAGATGGAAATTAAAAGAAGGAAAAAAGCAGAGTATCTAGCTTTGTTGCCTACCATCTGGAAGGGTTGCAGAGCCTGTGTTGTGTCCCAGGGTCTGTCAGTGGCATGTTGTATGACTTTAATAAAGAAACTGCATCTCAAAGTTCCCAAGGTCTTATATTTGTAAAATTAGAACAATATGCAAGGTGCCCTGGGTTCTGTGAATAAAAAGGTGCTGTGTAAAAATTGGTTTAGTAGTGCTAATGATAATAATAATAATATATATGATAATAATTTATTTGTTCTCAAAATAATTTTAGTTCAGACAGAATTATGTCAGTTTTTCTGTGAACAGTGCTATGATACATAAAGGTGCAAAGATACTGCAATTTCTCTGAAGGTATTGCATAGGCACAACCTGTAAAGATTCTGGAGTTCTTTGCTTTGTTCTGGTATGTAACATAGCCCATAGCAGTAAAGTATTTTTGGATTAATGCTTTTCAGCAGAAGTGTTTAGCACTTTCCTAGGAAATGATCAGCAAATAAAACACACTGAGAAAGGAAGCTAGCATTTACTTTCTGTTTTTAAAGGTGCTTTGTAATTTGCGAAACAAGATGGAAGGGGCTAGATCTTCCATAGCATTCACATCTAAAGAACAGCATGTCTTACACTGAACTAACATTGTGAAATATAATAGATAAGAGGAGTTACATTTCTTACTTTTACCTTTGCATCTCAATTATTGTTGTTGTAGCTGACTCTGAGGCAGAAGGAGCATAAGAACGCGTGGCCATCTCTCGGCATCAGAAGTGACAGTGCTAAGGTTTTATCTCTGTAATGCCTTTCCTGTCACTGTCTCCTTTTCAACTTCACTGGCCCGAATAAAAAGAAGTGCATTTAAATTGAAAAACTGAAGTGTGTTCTTAGAAGCCTCTAGAGTTATAAAAAACATAGCTGGCTTGTTTTATGAAAAGCCCTTGGTTGCAATCCCTAATTTCAGAACCCTCCTTCTTTCAGCACTGTCGGTGAGCTCAAAGGGGCCAGACTTGGGCACATAACTGTGATGCTCAGTGGAACTGGAAACGTGCACGTAAATTATATTTCTGGCTAGTGCCTTTTTTTTCCTTCTTTGGTACAAATGAGATGAATACTCACCATCCCTAAGCTGGTCGGAAGCGAGTGAAAGAACAAGGTTACACCACAGACAGAGGTTTTTTCAATGTGAAGGAAATCTTAGTGTTTCCTAAACCCTTGGAGGAAGAATACTTCCTTCCTGAAAATTCGGGATGTAAATGAAGACTTACTGGGCTGTGTATCCCTTGACTCTTGCTAACTTTACCTAAGCATTTAAGAGGTGCTGCAGAAATAAGTGTGACCAGAGAACCACAATGCTTCTCAGAAAGTAGCTTTTTTGAAGTGTGACACCGTCCATTTTGTGTCACCCTGAGAGTCCTGCTAAAGCAGGGAAGCACAAATCCCTCCATCACAAATGCATAAAATAGGCTGAGGATGGATTACAAAGGTATGTCTTCCACGTCACTAAGTTCTTTTCCTCTTTCCTACCCATTGCCTTTATATTAGAAACATTGCTGGAAATACATCTAGGAAATTAGCAGAATGTTTGTTTTATTTCTTTTCAAAGTGTTTTCATGGTTTTAGGTGAGTATTTGACTTATGTTCATTGGCCCTTGCACAAGAGACTGAAAGCTATTTCCTTTTTCCTTAATTAGAGCATGTGGAATATCAGGTTTCCGAGCAGTGAATTTCCTTTCAGGAGATAGGTGAGCATATGTGGTAGAAATAGTTGTTTTTGTAAACTTCAGAAGTTTGTCCTTCTGTCTTTATAGATACTTTGTTAAGCCAAACTTGTACTTTTCATGCAGACAGAAGTGCAATTTTTTGGTTTTTTTTCTTCCCCACCTCCCCTTTTTTATTTTTGGAGTTAAATAGAGACGTGGGAAGTTAGAAATATCTGAGGGAATTTCTAGGAGGGTGGCCATAGGAGTGTGGTAGCAAATGTGGTGAAGGCAACAGGCCAGCCCTGTTTGGGTGTGTAGCTTGATTTCAAGTCTGCAGAGCTGGTGCTGGTGAGAAAGGGGAAAAAAAAAATAAAATGGAGAGATTATGTGCTGTTTTTTAAGGTCATGTATTTTTGTATCTACTGGCTTGTCTGTGTGGGTGGGCAGGTGTGAGTCTTGGTCTGTCTCCTGGTGCAGTGTCAGAGGGAAGTTCAGGTCGGTGTGGTGCCAGGGCCAGCCCACATCCTTCACCCACACAGCCCCGTGAACAGTTGCACACATCAATCAGGGAAAACCCTCAGCCCTGGCACCGTTGGAGCAGGTGTGTGAGCTCACGGTGACATCAGATGGCTGTCACAGGGCTGTGGGGCAACCACCAGTGCCTGGCCCACGTTCTGTGTACATCAGGTCTACCTCCTGAAATAAATTGTAGTCTGTGGTGCAAAACATACAGCTCCAGCACTCAGACCGCCTATAACCATCCTTTTCTCTCACAGGTGCTTTGGGGTAGAGCAGATGGAAAGAGGAGTGAGGAGAATGATTTTAGAAAACATTGCAGACTGCTATATAACACCCTCTGCAAAATGCCATGCTCTTCAAGGTGTCAACCAGTTGTAAACAGAGGGAGAGATGGAAAAACAAGGCTGTGTCCGGCCAAAGAAGAATTGGCTAGATCAGTCATGCCCAAAACTTTGGATAGTTTTTGAAGAACAGACAGATGCTGTGCTGTGGGGAAAAGTTCTTGCAAAGCTACTGCTTTCATGTCCATTTAATGTTGGGATTTTTTAAGCACCAATAGTGCCCCTTGTTTTTGTTCCCTAAAAGGTGAACCCAGAATGAATTCAGACTCACCCTACCCAACCCTCTTTGTTTTGGTATCTCGAAGTTTTGTAGTATACCAACACTTACCTGTAAATAAATTGACTGTATGTAGTGAAAATACTTCACTCGGTGCCCAGGTGAGAGTGGAAGGGCATCACCGGCTTAATTTGCCCCTGGGAATCTAGTACAGTGTCTCTGGGTTGTATGAGCACATATGAGAGAGGAATTCAGTGTCAGCTTCTGGTGATTTATATAGGATATCTGTATTATATTAAGCAGATGTAGTATATTGGATCAAATTATTGTGACATATGCCAGTGGGCAGAGGAGGAGATCCAAGGACCATGGAGATGGTAGGTGCCTCCAGTCCTGGGCATGCTCTGAAGACTGTTGGCAGAATGAGGTCTCCATTCTTTGTGGGTGGGATCTCGAAAGGTAAATAACTCGACAAATTAGGTTTAAGGTGTGTTTCAACCTGCCTGTAGCAGTCTACCCTCTCAGAGCCTGGAGGACAGGATGCATGCATACCATCCTTCCAGCTGCAGTCTAAACCTTGCTTAGTGTATGAAGTGTAGTGAATTAGTGTATGAAGAAACTCAGAGAATTTAAATTAAAGGGCTTATTCAATTATTTTATCTTTACAGTAAGCAAGAGACAGCAGGATTTTCAAGAGCGGTGTTAATCACTATAGCAATCCTTTCTAAGGAAAAAAAAAATCACTTTTTCATCCATTAGAATACTGTAGCCTTCCTGATTAAGTGTATTCACAGACACATAAAATTACAGGGTAAGGGCCTACTTAGGAGCAAATTCCCCCTATATTGCCATGCCAACAGTGTTCATGCTGTTCCATTTCACCAATGGACAATAATAGGCATAGATGCCTAGACCCATGAAAGGAGGTGGCTTCAGCTCTGCTGTGCAGAGTTGTTTGATGCAGTAGAGCAATTCTGACTTCTACAAGATATTTCCAGCTTTGAAACGCTGTTTTATTTAGTGATGAAATGTAATGACTTAGCAAGTGCATACATTAGTATTGCTTACATAGATAATGAGACCATCTTCAGCTATGTTACACACGTTTTCGCTGGCATGACTTCTGTGAAAGAGGTCTGAGTCTTTCTGGCTTAGGATGTGAACTCAACCACCACTGAACTGTTGAGAAGAATCTCCCTGTAGGGAGAAGTCTCTTTTCCTCCTCTCCTTTATTTTTCTTTTCTGCCAATAACCTCTATTGAAAACAAACTCCAAGACCAGCTGCTTCATTGTCAATGTTTTTTTTTCTTTTCCTGTAAAAGCTGTTCCCTGCTTGTTTCAGGAGCCACATGGATAGTGGTGGCTGTGCTTTAAGGTACAGGAATTGCTTTCCATGCAATTGGATAACATTGCATGGATGCTGACTGACAGGCTGAAGCATGGGAGAACAACCATGTGATGGTTGCAAAACAGATGCAGCATGCTTGGCTTTACCACCTCTGGTTTGCTACTTTACCATACAAATGAGCTCACTCTCTTAATCAAATTTTCACAGGGTAAAGGTAGAACAGGCTAGTACAGATGGTGTAAGAAATCAATAGGGACAGGGAGAGAGGGAGAAGAAAACAAAAAAGAAGGAAAACATTAGTCAGGCTTGATAGTGTTAATGAAAACATAAAGAAAGAAAGGAGGGAAGCGGTGTTTGGAGAGCAAAGAGTGACCTGACAAATGTGGCCCGTTTTTCCCAAGGGCTTCTGACTTTGAAACCAAAGCTGCCTTTAATGTTCACCAGGTGCCATCAGGGTGTTTTGATTGCCTTTATGGAAGGGAATTAGCCTCATAGCTTCAGCATCTGCACTTCAGTGAACTTCAGGGACAGGGTATACTCTTGTTCAGATCATAACCCTTAAGGTTCAAAGGCCATGAGCAGCTCAATAATTAATTCTGTTACTTCCACAGGAGGCAATGAACACAAACCTATATTTCACACTGGTTTTATCACAGGAGTCTTTCCAGTCCCTGCTGAAACAGGTTCTGCCTGAGCATCTCTGAACAGCTGACCGGAGCAACTGGAAAGTGAGGCGTTCACAGCACAGAAGCAAAGCTGGCAGTAAGATTATTCCTCATGCTAAAATAATACTCTGAAATTTGTGTTTTGTCAGCTGAGATTATAGTTCAATTTCTTGGAAGAAGTGAGATGCTATTTTGCTCAAGATCTATGGCTCTCTGTCCCCTGTTGTTATATAAGCAAATTGTTGGTACTTATCATCCTCCTTCTGGCTGCTTCCACTCCGTGGGTAATTGTACCTCTGATATTACCTAGATATCTCACTCTTGCTTGTGACCTGAGAGTAGATTTTAGCTTTCAGGTAATTGTCTTGTCCTGCAGATGACAGATTTATAGGTATATTGCATATTGTCAATAAGAAGAAACAGCTGACTGATCGGTGAGGTTTTTACTCCCCCTCCCCCTTTCCTCTGAGAGACCCAAGAGCCAACCATTTCTGGACAACTCCCCCTCCCCTTGTGAAGCTCAGGGAGTTCAAGTAGCTCATCTAATCCCCCTGCAGCAGGGGAGGAAGCTACAATAGGCAACATAGCCTCAACAGAAGAGTTTTTCTGGGAGGAGGACCTAGGGCTACCCAAGGGCCAACTCAGGATTGTTGAATTGTGGGTCACTAGAGTAGTGGGGTGTGTAAGATTGCCTTGAGAGGTCCTGTCCAGTGATGACTCTTCATTATCTTTGGTTTTCTCAGCCTTAGTACTGTGGCAAATACATGGTTTAGGAAGAGAATATAATAGTATCTCTAACACATCTAGTTGTACTGCAGGACCTTGTGGGTCCAGATGTGCAACAAGATGACCACTGCTTCAGCTCTTCAGTCACTTTCTGCACCTAATATCTGTTCATTCTACCATCACCTCTCATACCCAATTATCTGCTTAACAATCCATTAATTTCAAAGTATAAGACCAGAGTAATGTCAATGAAAGATGTGAAAGGGGTTTAAAAGGGCCTGAAAAATTTGCAAACAAATGATTGCAAATAGTCATCATATTTGAAAAGCCATGGAAGTCCGGTGAAGTTGTCACTGACTGGAAAAGGGGAAACATAAAGGGGAAAAAAGGAAGACCTAAGCCTGAGGAGCTGCAAGACAGTAAGTCTTACCTCGGTGTCTGGCAAGATTGTCGGAAAGATCCTCCTGGAAACTGTGCTAAGTCGTGGAAAATAAAGACATGATTGGTGACAACCAACATGACTTGACTAAGGGCAAATGATGCCAGACAAACTTTGGTGGCCTTTTGTGACACAGTTACTGTATTGGTGGATAAGGGAAGAGCAACTGATGTCATCTACCCGGACTTGTGCAAAGCATGTCACAATACCACATAACATCATCGTCTCTAAACTGGAAAGGCACAGATTTGATGGCTGGATCATGTGGTGAGTAAGGAATCGGCTGGGTGGTTTCACTCAAATTGTTGCAATCCATGTCTCGATGTCCAAGTGGAGGACAATGATGAGTGGTGTTCTTCAGGAGTTGGTACTGGGGCCCGGCACTGTTTTACATCTTTGTCAGTGACATGGATGGTGGGACTGGAGCACCATCAGCAAGTTTGCTGGCAACACCAAACTGTGCAGCGCAGTCAATGTGCTGGAGGGAAGGGGTGCCTTCCAGAGGGGCCTTGACCAGCTTAAGATGTGGGCCTTTGCTAACCTCAAATTCAACAAGGCCAAGTGTAAGCTCCTGCACCTGGACCGGGGCAATACCAGACACAAATACAGGCTAGGTGGTAGGAGAATGGATTGACAGCAGCCCTGAGGAAAAGGACTTGGGAGTGTTGATTGGCAGGAAGCTCAACAGGAGCCGGCAACACATGCACACAGCCCAGAAGGCCAATCGTATTCTGGTTGCATCTACAGAAGTGTGGACAGCAGATTAAAGGAGGTGATTCTGCCCCTCTACTCTGCTCTGGTGAGACCTCAGCTGGACTGCTGCATCCAGCTCTGGGATCCCCAGCATAAGAAGGATACAGACCTGTTTGAGCAAGTGCAGAGTGAGACGCAAATATGATCAGAGGGCTGGAACACCTATGAAGACAGGTTAAGAGAGTTGGGGTTATTCAGTCTGGAGAAGGCTCCGAGGCTGCCTTACAGCAGCCTTCCAGTACTTTCCAGTACTTAATGGGAGAGCTGGAAAGGG
This sequence comes from Vireo altiloquus, assembly GCA_013396875.1. Classification (NCBI taxonomy): domain Eukaryota; kingdom Metazoa; phylum Chordata; class Aves; order Passeriformes; family Vireonidae; genus Vireo; species Vireo altiloquus. Next base: position 131,285 of record VZRF01012415.1, read on the forward strand.
ACTTTGTACAAAGGCCTGTAGTGGTTGGACAAGAGTTAATGACTTCAAACTGAAGGAGGGTGGGCTTAGATTGGATATTAAGGAAGAAATTTTTTATGAGAATAATGAGACAGTGGAACAAGTGAAGTGGTAGATGCTTCATCTCTGTCAGCATTCATCATGGTCTTTGAGTGACCTGGTCTAGTGAAAAGTGTCCTTGCCCATGGTAGGGGTGTTGGAACTAGATGATCTTTAGGGACCCTTACAACCACAACTGTTTTATGATTCTGTGATTTGGAATGCTGATGTGCATCAAAGATCCAAGAGTGCTAGCGTTTGCCAAACTCTACATGGTGATGTTGTTAGTAGTCGCATTTCATATTGTGGCACAAATTGCATCTTGTCTTCACCTTTGTGTAAAAGTGCTGAATTTATATTGTAGTAGTGCTTCTTATTTAAAGTGAAAAATGACTGCATAGAGTTGTATTTGAATCCAGAGGGAGCATTTTATTAATTAGTAAATAATGATATGATGAAATTGAATTACACTGCCTTTTCCAATTTTTCTTTGCGGAGTGCATGCTATGAAAGTGTGTGCATGAATAAATTGTTTCTTTGTGTCTCTGAAAACATGTTCTAGATGTTTAATTTAATTTTAATGGCAATGACAGTTTAGAAAGGAAATGCTATCCAGTGGCAAGAAGTATAGCAGTAAGATTTTAATTTTATGAGTTTTAAATAGAATATTAGAAACATATTCTGGAGTCACAATATTAACATACATATATAGAGATACATATTTTTGTCTTGTTAACATCAAACTATGTTTGGAAATTTTCTTGAAAATTTCCACCCCACGTGCAAAATCTATGTACCTGTTCTTTAGACTTCATGTTAGGATAAAAAGCTTGCAGTTGGTGAGTGGGATTTAGCAATGCTAAATAAACGCAAGCATAGCTATGTGCTTTGGGGCCGATTATAATCACTGGGGAGATTGAAGTGTATTGAAAACCAGAAAATCTCGACAAGCCTTTTAAATGAATTGTTGAAGTCCTCTAAGAGGATTTCAGAATAAAGGTATCTGAGTGCATTCACATGTGTGGGGAAACCTGAGCGCATATGTGCATTCCTGCGTCCTGGAGTAATTTCATGTAATACTAGCAGGAACTTAGCCTGTGTTACTGTAATGTGCATGTCGACTTAGATAGTGCCTTCCAAACCCATTCAGAGCCCTTGTTAGTGTAAGGACACTTCTGATGGAGAACTTGGGCCTCCTTCAATTGCACCAGTTTTTAAGGATGCTTCAACATTGGGGACTGGATAATTGAGCCTGGAGGAGAGTATTTCAAAGTAGATTTAAAAGAATAAGAGCAACTGGCCTGTCTTGGAAGTAATACTGACATGATTTTTTGTGTTTAAGTTGTTTCTCACATAGTTAAAAAAAAATTTTAGTATTTATAAAGTCATCTGTAGTTTGTGTTGAAGAGGAAGCTGCATCAATATTTGCAGCTGAAAGGTTCTCCTGCTGCATTCTCAGATTTAACCTTCAGCTTTACTTCCCCATAGCATAGTTCTGGTTGCATTGTGAAATGAACAACAACTGATATAATCTTTACTAACTTTATTTCTTTCTGCACAAAGAATTTTGTTTCTATGGTAAAAGAAAAACAATATTTTGAAGTGTTTCTGCCAAGGTCCAGCTAGGAAAGACGTAGAAGGCAGAAAACAATTCTCATTATTTGCATTAAGACAATACCAAATAATTCAAATAGACACATGGCAAAAAAATTTCTGAATTTTTGACCATGCTTCTAAATGTTAGTCTTACCAGTTATTCGTGATGAATCTCTGTTTGTATGAGTGAACAGAGAAAAGTTTACACTCAGATATCCTGAACTTAATGTTCTGGATGTATTTTGAGTGGTTGTTTTTTTGCATTTTACTACTCTTGCAAATTAGCCCACAAGGTTATGAAAACATAAGTAAGCTAAGAGTTCGTGAGTTTGAGGTGCTACACGTACAGATGTGTACACAATTTTTACATGTTGTAAAGTGGATATGAAATGGAAGCATAGAATGGTTAGGGTTGGAAAGGATCTTAAAGATCATGTAGTTCTAAGCCCCCTGCCATGGGCAGGGACACCTTGCACTATCCCAGGTTGCTCAGAGCCCCATCCAACCTGGCCTTGAACACTTCCATGGATGGGGCATCCACAGCTTCTCTGGGCAACCCCTTCCAGTGCCTCACCACCCTCACAGCAAAGAATTTCTTCCTAATGCCTAATTAAACCTGCCCTCTTTCAGTTTGAAATCATTGTCCCTTGTCCTGTCGCTATCTGCCTGTATAAAAAGTCCCTCTCCCTTCTTTTTATAAGCCCCCTTAAGGTATTGGAAGGCTGCACAAAGATCTCTTCTCTGGGCTGAACAACCCCAACTCTCAGCCTTTCCTCGTAGGAGGGGTGTTCCAGCCCTCTGACCATCTGGCAATTCATCAATATGAAGGAGTGTTAGAGTAGCTCAAGTTTGCACCATCAATTATTTTGTGAGATATTGTGCATTTAAAATGTTTAATATATGTAAAACATTACATTTGAGGAGATCTGTGGTGATTTTCTGTGCACATATCTGATATGGAAACTTTGTTTACAACCAACAGTTCTTCTTTTCTTGTTGTCTAGATATCCACAAATAAAAAAAAAAGTGAGAGAGGGTGTTGATAATTATTATTTGTTTGCTCTATGTACCTAGTTTGTTCAAGTAGCCAATTTACTGCTAGTGACAACCTGCTGCCTGAGCAGTAATTCCATCTACAGTCTTAAGTGTGAAAAAGAAGATACTGGGATAGATGTAATTAAACTTCTGGAAGAGTTGTTCATTTTAGTAGCTGCATCCTTTGAAAATTCCTTTAAGATTAGTGGGATGTTAGGACTCACAGAAGTGAAAAAGCATTTGATGACAAGAGAACAGAGGCATGGTACTGCTGTGCTTACAGCAAAGATGGCTAATGTGGGAGATGACACAGCTCTTGGGGAGATATCTATGCCAAAATTGCTGCATTCCTGGTGCAGCAGCTCAAGAAAATAAATCTCTGGATCATCCCTTAAAAAAAAAAAAAATTGTGGTGTTGAAGCACAGTGTGATTTTCTTAACTCGACTATTGACCTCAGAGTTCCAAAGGGAGGGAGAATAAAAAAAGGTTGGATTGTGAAATACTGGAGCACCTTTGGCTACAGTGTGCAGATGGGTGTAAATGTAATAATGTTGTACCCATATGAAGAAGGGGCAGAGTAGATTGGTACATCTGCTGACAATCTTTCTTTTTAATTTGGAGCCACCTGAAGGCAGTAAGTATCTGGGTAATAACTCAATCCGCATACGGCTTCCAGTCTTTCAGATAATTAGTGTGCAGCATGGGAAGGGAAAAAGGAGTCTACTTTTAACTCTGACTTCTGTTTGTCTTTTTGTGAGCCTGAGAACATTTCCTGTCTGCTTGGTGGTGGGAAATGTAACCAAAACAGTTATCAATGAGTGACATTTCTCATGGCTGGCTTTCGACAGTAGGTTTTCTGTGCCACCTCAGAGATGCTGCAACATGCATGAGGGGGAAAGTGGGCCAAATCTTTACCATGCTTTGCAGTTAACCCACTTTAATATTTTACCTTTTTGGCTTCTGAGTGTATATTGCATTGTATCTAAAATGCATTTCCCAGTTACAATTCCTTAGAGTCCAGTATTGCAAAGAGCAGGTGAATATTGTCTGATAAAATACATGCACTTCTGTGAGAGGCATATTCTTAAAAAAAAGGAGTTTTACTTCGGTCTAGAATTTATATATAGACTCTCCACTTATAATTTACACGTTTTTGCTTTTGTAGCTTCCCATACTTTCCTTCCTGTCTGTGTTCTCATATTTCCTTTCTAAATTATAGATACGAAGGAACAACCATTTTCCTTGAAAAGGGCTTCACTTTTGGGGATAATATATGGCTATTTTAAGAAAAGTCAGCAGTTCACAAGGGTGTTGCCGAACATGGAATTATATGAAATGGGGTTTTAGGAAAAACAAACCAAATTCAACAGCCCTCAGAACCCTGCAATCTTGAGATGGACAGTACTAGGAAAAACTGCCCATACTGCTTGTTTTTCTAGGAAGGTTTTGTGCCAGATTATACCTCTTGGCCTGTCTCTGTCAAAATAACTTTTGCAATGCACATTCACCTGCTCTGTGAAGGGCGAGGCGAGGAAAGGGGAATGATTGAGTGAAGAAAGGAACAACAGTTTGTACTTTGGCTGTGTTTAGTATTGATATTACACTAAATCACTGTAAACACAGGTTAGGAGTGTAGACCAGGATGTTATATCAATATTGGCAACTTTACTAGAATGTGTTGCCCTATTGAATTGTTTAATTGCTTTAATGACAGAATGTCAAGATATGCAACTCTTTATGAAGAATTTGTGAAGGAGACATTTAAGTCACCTCTTTTTTTGACCACTACTGAGAGATATCCTTCTGTTTGTTGGAGATGAGAATTCAAATTTTCAGTTTTGAAGAGACACAGGCATGGACAACCGAAAGCTGGATTTCTGTGGGAAATTGTACTGGGGTTTTTTTTGGCTTGGAAAAGTGTGAAATACTGAGACATACTTTGCTCTCCGTTTTTCACTCCTTTTGCTTGCATCTAGAATGTAAAACCTAGGCTGCTCTTTGCTGACTTTCTGCAATTTTTGTCTCCAGTTTACTGTGTCTTCTTGTTCAGCAGTGCATGGTCAGTACTTCGGCAGAGTAAAACTCTGGCTTCTTCTCGTGGCTGTAGTAAGGGAGAATGTGCAGCATGGGCGAACAGGTTCCAGAAATCCCAGTGGAAGCAGCTGGGAACTCCATCCTCTAGACTCTACTTTAGGACCTTAGCAGTTATCTTCCTTTCCCTCAGGGGGATTTTAGGCCCTGGAGAAGTACATTACCTGTCCCTATGTAGACAGTGTGCTCATAACATACAACAGCTCAGAAGTTTCTATGATGTTGTGAGTTGCATGTATGTGTATATACTTGTCAATCCATAATTATTTTTAGAAGAGAAGGCTTGATATTTTACTTTTGACGGCTTTCTATTCTAGATGTTATTTCCAGGGTCAGTTTTACTGTTATCAGTTCATCTTTGGAGAATGCTGGGTAAGGATATCATTTGATGTGGCAAATTCTTGCTGTTCTGCATATTGTCCTGTTAAATATTCTTCACAGGGCTGTGTCATAGAGCTCAGACATAGTTTGTTTCACCAGATGGGGAAAGTAATGAAATTCTAGTCTGAAATAACAATGCTGTGATGTTGTTCCATGTTTGAGAGAGATTTGGTACCTGTATTAAAGCAAGGCTCTGCTTTGACAGTAGACAGAAAGACTGTGTCTGAACTAAGAATTTAAACTTGCCTGGGAGTATCCTCTGGCAGTGAGGATACGGACAGCCTATGATGAAATCATACAGCTCTTACTCTCCAAAAGAAGGTGACCACATCCAATCTTACAGGATTTATCTCTGGGCTATGTTTTTCCCCTGTGGTGCTGGGGAGTCTGCCAAACCTGTGCCAAGAACTTGTCTAATAACTAAACTGCAGAGACAATTAAAGTCTACTGTCTGGGTTTGCTTCTTGGTGCTGTTTAATTTGATGATGTAGAAGAGGCCAAAGAGGAGTGTTAGACTATTTATCTCTGGTTGTGTTTATTGGGGATCAGCACTCCAAATCTCATGTGTTTGGAAACTCATTTTGTCTTATAACTGCTGAAGACTTTGTTATGGTTTTGCATTAAAATGACACATGTGCTACTAATGCATATCTCTTGGAGGGAAAAACAATTTAAAAATTGAAAAAGCATCCTTATATCACTGGCAGTTGTATATGAGGCTCTGGGATGATAGAACTGAAAGAACTTGCCTTTTCCATGGGGTAGCTTTTGCCCTTGTAAGATTTCAGGGGAAGATAATGATTTCTTTTCTGTATAAGACATGGTAAGCTCTTCTCTGTGCTTTGAGTGCACGTCTGGTGTGTGTGTCTCTGCCTATCCACGCACATACATGCATGGCCCATGTACAGAGGAGGTCTGTAGTGTCTGCGTACGATTTTCAGTGGTTAGCACTAAGTGACAGTGACAGGTCACGTGCGTGCTGGGGCTTGGGCCCAGCAGGAGGTGGTGCTTATGCACCTTCAGCATTAACACAATCGACATCCGCTCAAGAGAAGGGTGGCTGGGCCTTTCCTTGGGAAACATATGCCAAAACTATTACCAGAGTCTACGTCATGGCCTGCAGCAAGCTGGACAGGATGTTAATGAGGAGGGAATTGTGGAAGGAATCTGAATGCATCCCATATTATTGAAACAGAATGCTGAATAAACAGATTATTTCCATTACAGTGCCCTGTCAGCAATCTCAGTATTTTGATCTTTATCAGGTTTATGCTGATAAAAGGTTTATTTTTCATTACTTCGTTGATACTGGTTTGGGGGTGTTTTAAATTCAATAAATAAATAAATAAATAAATGCAAACATCTGGGAGGCTATAAAAGACTGTAGAACCAGGACAGCTCATTATTTCTCCTTGACGAAGAAATCTCTGGTGCATCCTGTGATGTCTGTGACAGTGTGTAATGAGGCACTCCACTATGTCAAACCCAGAGTCATAATTCTGTCTTATCTGCTGCAATAATGAGACTTTTTATACTGAACTCAGCAGAAGTTACAGGTGTAAAGAAGATGGTGTGTGTTTTGCAGCTATTTACAACAGGTGGAGGCCAAGGAATTCAAATTGATTGGGTTTTTTTCATTCACGGACCTTGCTTCAGAACCTAGCTTGGAATTTAAGTTGTGTTGTTGATTTAAACAGTGCCTGGCACTTATTTAATTTTATATTTGGAAATTTTCTGTAGTAGTCCTTGTTTAATATTTTATTGCTTGCTTTGCTTCTATTTGTTCTTCCTTTATCTTTTTCTTCCTGTCTCTCTCCCCCTCCTCGAAGGTTTGCCTGAGTAGCACGAGTGAGATGGCTAAAATAAATGCCATTGGTGATAACAGCTGTCCATTTAAAGCAATTTTTAGATGTATTTTAGAAAGCAAAATACCAAAGCAATATCAAAACACATATTTTTTTCCCGAAATGCCAGCTGTTAAGCATCTGCATTCTTATGGATTGATCATAAGTTCAACATTAACTTTAGTTTGATGTCCCTTGAAGTGTTAGGCTGTTTATTCATAAAATTAATTAAATATGGCCAATGTCATAGCAAGTTCATTTTATCATTAATTTTCAGTTGCCTTGTCTTCCCTGGACAATGGATGTATTTTTTCCTACGTCTTAGCTAACGTGCAGTAACTAACATGAGGTAAGCTGTAGTTGTAATGTGAGTTAGCAGGGTGACGTGGCTCTTGGCCTCTTGGCAAAGTATTCACATACTCCCTTGTCTTTGTTACGGTTTTACCAAATGTCAGCTCATGTGTGCTAAGAATAGGTCTTGCTGCTCTCCGCCTCAGCAGGAATAACCTCAGCCCTGACCTGGAGCTTTCCTGTCTCGGGTAGAGATGGTTCATGTGCCAGAGCCATTCCAGCCGCAGCTCCTTAGCCCCCTGGGGTGGAAATCTGTGCTGTGGTCTGCTAGACATGAGAGCTTTGGTGATGCAAACCTATTGAACAGCCCTTGACTGGCAGTCACTGTCACTCATTGTCAGCCTGAGCATGATTTGAGGAACCAGCTACTGGTAAAGGGCTATTGAAAACATTTTATTTTTGTTCTTAAATTTTCCTTTGCAGGGAAGATACCTGTAAATATCAGGTACTTAAGAAAGGGAAAATTTGGATCTGATCTGCTTGTTTATGTGCCACACCATCATTCCAGGTGACCTAGTTTGGGATTGTGATGAGATCTGAAGAGCAGAGTATTGAAAATGTTGTTTGCGAGCGCCTGTGTGCCAGAACAGTATGGGGTAAAATCATCTTAATGAGATGCTAGATCATCTATGGAATGCATCTCTCAGTAAATACAGTGGCTTTATTTTCCTTAAGAGGAACACAATGAGCCTCTCACAGGAGTGCACTTTTGTAAGTCTGAAAAAAAATAAGTAGATGCTTTAGTTCTTTTAAGGGTTAAGCAGAAGCAATTTTCTGCAGTACCCCACAGTTGCAGCTGTCATGGCAGTTTTTATTGTCAGCCTGCTTTAGATTCACATCTAATAATGCAACATTGGACAAACTTCTGAGTAAATTTCTTCAGAAATAAAGTAACTTTTTTAGTTGGTTTGAAAAAAATAAATTTGGATATGTTGTTTTATTATTGTAAATCAAGATCCAGAACCTGAGAGTCCAAAATACTACTGTGGCTTTCATCTGAAAATCAAGGCCTGTCAGGTGGTATCACATCCACTCCCTTTCCAGCTTTATTTGACCCAAGAGGAAATTCATTGAAATGCTTGCTAACCTTTACTGAGCATGAGGAGTGACTTAATAAACATGATTTTCCCCTGGGGAGTTTTACTGCCTGGCCTAGGTTTAGGTTTCCCTCTTGACATTTTTCTACCCATGTTCTGATTCTCCCAAAGAACACAGAAAAGAGACTAGTTGCATTTATGTTCCCCTGGAAGAAACACAATATTTGTTGATCAGAGCTTTAGCCAGACAATTACACTACGGATAAGCCAATAAGAAGGGCAGACTTATACTGTTCTGAATTTGCAAGGGGAATGTAATAAACTGTATGAGTTTTCATTATCTCATTCTTTATAGGGAAAAGGTGAGGAAACCTCATACGAGCAATGGTGAGGAAACAGAATGTTTTTTTGCTTTTCCTTAATGCATCCTGCTAGTAAATTTGTACTGACTGCAGGTCGTGTTATAAAATGAATGAATAAAAGATAATTAAGGGTTCGTTATAGAAGGGAAGTTGCCTTGCTTTTTGTTTCCCCATCCTGATTCTGGTTGGTGATATCCTCTAGTTAATTAGTTGGTTTCCATGAGTAAAACTCATAATAATCTGCTACTGTTTTTTAAACTATTTAAAAAAAAATTAAAATCTGTTTCCCACTTTTCTGTCCTTGCTTAGAGTGGAATCCACATCTCTGAAATGGAATACATGCATGACTATTGATTTTTCTTCTCTTAGTCTACATCCATCAACCACAATAAATTCCATACTGAAATAATAAATGTGTCTTCCCACCAGGAGAATGGCAGGCATTGCTTTCCTTTTCACTTCCAGACCTGAGGAATTGTTTGTGCTTGTTTGTTTGCTGTGTTAGCATTTCTTTGCAACTCATGTGTCACCAAAAAACCTCCCTTGACATAAGTCTTCCACTTTTTAATTGTCCCACTCCTGCCTGAGTCACTGTAAGTGAACGTCTCAGTCCAAGGGTATACACTAGAAACAGAGCTGATAGCCTGTTTAATAGACTTGCAGGCTGAACTAAATAACACAACTCCATCAATAGGAGGTGAAAATTCAGCCACAATTTTGTAGATGGATTGGTCTGGCAGCTGCTAGCATTTTTCTTGTTTTTAAAGCCTGTGTTTTGAGACACATATTGATACATGTACATAGGCATATGCATGGATATGTGTGTTTAATAAAACAAATTTTTTTTGACTGGTTGGATACCTAATTCTCTACAGAAAGTAGTGGTAATGAACATGAATTCATCATTTGTCAAATCTTTTTAGTTCAGTTTTGCATTATGCCCTGATTTATCTCTGCTTTGCTTTCTGATGTGTACACATAATATTGTACATTATTTCTTAATTTCTTAACAGTCATGCAAACAGTACCCATCCTTGTACCACTGTTGGACAGGAAATTTCTAGATCATGGGTCGTTGTTATCCAAATAACCTCATTGTTGTGATTTTAGTAAAGAAAATGTGGTTAATATGGGATGTTTTGGTATTTTTAAATTATTCGTCTGGCTTTCAAATGACATAGTTCAGTTTTCTGAGCCAAAGGACTTACTTCGTTCTTAATGCTTCATACTTCAAACTTGGAAAGAGTTTGCTTGTTATCAAACTTGGAAAGAGTTTTTTTGGTTTTCTTGACTTAATATGCTTGAGCTTCATATATAGGATTTTTTTCTCCTATTATTCTTTCTTGGTAGGGTTACTTTACAGATAATTGGAAGCACTGTAGCTGAAGTTAACATAACATGTTATGCTTTATTGCTTTAACTTTGATGTAAACAAAATTGAGGATTTTAGCTGATAATTTGCATAAATTGTAGTTAACTTTCTCCTCCATAGCTTTTTCTAGTCAATCACCTGAAGGTGGACACAGAGAAAAAGTCAGCTATCAAGTTCTGACTAATGCATTTTAGAATTCTGGTTTGCATACCCTAGTATACATCTTCTTCCCTTGATTAAGATTCATTTCCCGTCATGCTACATTTTGATCAGCTTAAGGTGCATCAAAGTGTAGATCTGCAATAATAAAAGACTTTTAACATATGTTTTAGCTAAGACATGTTAACAGCTCACTTTTAAATCTTTGTGTAGATAAAGCCTATGGCACCATTCCACATTGACTTGTGTATAAATAAGGGAAGACCTTTAACTCCATCCTTGGATGCTCGGCCAGGCATCTGTCATTTTTTATGATTCATAGTCTAATGAATAATTTTGTGCCCTATGCGTTAACCAGAGGAACTGAGTCTTCTTTTAGAGCTGTATGAGTAAATGGAAAGTCACAAAACTGAGACGTTTGCAGGTGAATTACTGCTGATAATAAACTAAGGTTTAAATCAAAATATGAATTTGCTTGCTTGCAAAAGATACAGTTACAACATTTTTCTGGCAAGTTGTTCTGTGCTTATTGTGTCTTGGTCCCTGTACTATTCACAATGCACACTCTGTTTTCATTAATTATACATACCCAGTGTGCACATGATTTTTACTGTGGAACAGCATACATGCTACACAGAGATTTTGTATTTCCAGAATTAACATGGCAGTGGTGTATTCAGTATTTTGTGGCAATTTTGTATCAGTACAAAATAATCACACAGCAACTTGGAATTCATTTCTTGCAAAGGATATTTCTGTCCCCCTCCCTGTTCATTTGGATGATGTTTAAGGGCCTCTGTAATTTTCTGAAGATACAAAACACATTAGAAGAGAAAACGAAGCAGGAGATGACACTGGCTCTTACCAAGGGCTGATTGCACTTCTGAGAGATGGATTTTGGCAGTAAAGTACCTTAAGCCTTGAGGAAAATTTCATAACTCTTGTTGATTTATAATACTTGATACACTGAAAAGAAGGAATTTTGTCTTATATAGTGTGACTCATGCCAATAATCCTTTACAAATCAAAATATAATGTATGTTAAAGTCTGAGAATTGGGATATTTTGATCAAAACCAATGCAAATGCATTGTTATCGAATAGCAGTAATAATGAACAAAATAAGTGCAAGAACAGCTTAAAAAAAAGTCTCTTTTTTTTTTCCCCTAAAGAACTATATTTGAATACACTTGCTGCTCATAGAGCATTATTGATGTGACTTTTATTAATAGTGAAAGTCACTTCCTGCTCTGGTTCTAAAACACTGTGCTTTTAAAAGCCATCTCCCCTTCCAGATTCCTGAGGTAGGAAGGGATTCATAGATGGTACATGACACTAGAAATACTCTTATTTATAGGGCTGAAGAAGATCTCTTTTAGATAACCTGTTACGCTGGATAAGAGATTTTGCTCAGTTAAATTACTTTTGTCTTTTCCATCATGCTGTTAGTTAGTTAACATTATGAGGGAAACGAGATGAGATACAATGGTGATGAGCAGCAAGTGAAAGACTTACTTAGTCTGCTGTAATTGGAGAATATTACAGAAATCATGAAAGGGAAGCATATAGGGATTTTCCATTGATCAATGTACCTAAAGTCTTACAGGAGCAAACTCAAAGGATATGTGAGTCAACTGTATGGTTTCCCACGTGTCTGAGATACTGTCCTGTCCTTTGAGGAGATCCAGTAATTTGAGCTGAGCCCAAGTACCTAGTAACAGTATATTTTTAAGTGACTTATCAGTGCTCTGAGAAAACACAGGATATATGTGTAACAGTAAGAGAAAATAAGGCAGTAAACTTATATAACATTCTTAAACCTTCAGATGAAGTTTTGAGTCAAACAATCTACTCTATCATATTCTGTTCTCTATTACCAGGCTTGGTTTATTTCTTCTTTCATTGTATTGACAGGATTAAGGAATAAATTTCTACTTGTTTTTACATGCATTTTGAAATAATCATGATTATAACAAATCTTTAAATAAAATGCTGAGAAAACATTTTGTATGTGCTTAAGAAAAGACACAAAATAGAGTTTATCCTCTGTCATGCAACTGAACACATCTTGATATTATTTAGTCTTTTCCTAAAAATCTTGAACAGTGCAACCCATGGAAATCCAGCAATGCTGGAATTAAGGCTGGACCAACATATCTTACTGTAAAAAGAAGGAAAAAGGCAAATCAGTGTTCTGATATAGTTAGAGGTGAGTAGAGATGGTTGGAGGAACCTTTGCAATCCTCAGTTTTCTAGCTTTCCAGTCTGTGATGTGTGCTACAACTTACAGCTGGAGCTGTTTGTGAGTGGGACTCAAATAACATAAAAAAAAAGGGGCAACAAGGAGGACCTAGGAACTGCTGGCCAGTCAGCCTTATCTAAATCCCTGGAAAGGTGATGAAGCACCTCATTCTGGAGGACACATGGAGGACAAGAAGGTGTCAGGAATGGTCAGCAGGGATACACTAGAAGTAAATGATGTTTGACCAACCTGATTGCCTTCTACGATGAAGGAGCTTCCTGGATGGATGTGGGGAGAACAGTGGATATTGTTTACCTTGCCTTCAGCAAGGCTTTTCACACTGCCTCTCACAATACGCTCATAGGCAAACTTTGGAAGTGCGGACTGGATGAGTGGATAGTGGGTTGGATTAAGAACTGGCTGAGTAGCAGATCCCAGAGGATCGTGATCAGTGACGGGGTCTAGTTGGAGGCCTGTCACTAGTGGTGTCCCCCAGGGTTCTATACTGGACCCTGTATTGTAGAACTTACCCATCAGTGTCTTGGATGAAAGGGAAGATTCCTCCTCAACAAGTTCACTGACGACCCAAAGCTGTGAGGAGTGTTCAGCACCCCAGAGAGCTGTACAGCCCTTCAGAGGGACCTTGACAGGCTGGAGAGATGGGCAGAGAATAACCTTCTGAATTTCAGCAAGGGCAAGTGCAGGGTCATGCTTCTGGGGAAGAATAACCCCAGGCACCAGCACAGGCCACCAGCTGCTGGAAAGCAGCTCTATGGAGAAGGACCTGGGAGTTGTGGTGGACAATGAGCTGGCCATGAGCCAGCAGTGCCCTGGTGGCCAAGAAGGCTGATGAGATCCTGGGGTGCAATAGGAGGACCATTGCCAGCAGGTCAAGGAGGTGATCCTGGCCCTCTACTGAGCCCTGGTGAGGCCCCATCTGGAGTGCTGTGCCCAGTTCTGGCCTCCTCAGGACAAGAGAGACATGGAGCTCCTGGAGCAGGTCCAGTGGGGGGCAAAAAAGATGATCAAGGGACTGGAGCATCTCTTTTATGAGGGCAGGCTGAGGGAGCTGGGCCTGTTCAGCCTCAAGAAGAGGTGACTGAGAGGGGACCTCATCAATGTGTATAAATATTTGAAGGGAGGGTGTCAAGAAGATGGATCCAGGCTCTTCTCAGTGTCAAGCAACAAGACAAGAGGAAATGGCAGAAACTGATGCACAGGAAGTCCCACCTAAATATGAGGAAGAACTTTACTGTACAGGTGATCAAGCACTGGAACAGATTGCCCAGAGAGGCTGTGGGTGTACTCGAGATATTCAAGAACCATCTGGACAGAATCCTGTGCCGTGCACTCTAGGATGACCCTGCTTGAGCCAGGAGGTTGGACCAGGTGACCAATTGTGGTGCCTTCTGATCTGACTCATCCTGTGATCCTTTGAAATACAAAATTTATAAATACAGTCACTGTAGAGTGGAAAAATAATCTTAACTTTAGTCTTGAACTGAATGCAGTACTATTAGTGGGCATCTAGGAACTGTACATTAAATACCTAACCAATGTATTTCTTCTGAACTTTTATGTAAAACTAAAGACTTTGTCTCACTCTCAATTATTTTTACACTGTAGATTAATGAGCTGAAATGGGGAGAAACAGTTGTAGAGCAAGTGAAAACCTCACTGTGATGTAAAGCAAAGAAAATCTCACTTCTTGTTAACACGCACACAACATCTATGGAGTTTTGTTTGATATTTGGGGAAATATTTTTGTGCCTGTAAGTTCCTTTGCTTTGTGTTTTTTACTCTAAAATGACTTTGTGAGCTGCTGAGAGATATAAACATATTATTGCCTGGTTAGGTGTGCAGTTAATTTCAGTCACCACAGCACAGTATCTGTAATCTTTTGAAATTCTAATGCTGTTAATCCAGACCCCTATTAACAATGCTATGCACTATTATTTATTTATGCCATAAACTTTATCTTATAGAAGGAAAGTGATGTGGTTTATGTTTTGTTTTGATTATTTTCTCCCCACTTTAAATTGGATGTTGGTATCCTTAGAAGTCAAGACCGTGTGACCCAGAGGGAAGACCTCAGGATTAGAGTTCTAGCACACATTTCTCTGTTGTATCATGCCTCTGAAGGTCCCCAGCATGGGGTTTGCAGAACTTAGTCTCCTTTCCACTCTTTGCCCTACTTGTTATAATAAACCTCGCTGATAACTTCATTAGTGCCTTCCAGTGAATTCCTTCAGTGCTCTGCAAGATTACTTTAAATAGCAGTGGCATGTGCACATTGCTGGCAGTTCACTAGGCCAAATAACATAGTTTAAAATTAAGAGCATTGTGCTCTTTCTTCCATCATATTTTCCTGTAGGCTTTTTTCAAGCCACAACTAAAGTGTTTGCTGTTTCTAAAAACATATGTTTCATGTTTCAAAACATGTTCATATGAGCAAATTCACGAAAAAAAGGGAGAGATGAGTGCTTACAAGTTTCATTTCTTGGTCACACTAATTAATTGTTTACAGACACTCAGTTTTGGAATCTTATTGGACATCTAGCAGGCCAGAGATTAAATGTTCAAAAGCAAATACGTTTTGTTGGATGACGGGTATCAAAATCAAAGTTGATGGAATTGAGTCGCTTTGGGAATGGGACATCAGGTTCTTTTTCCACCTTTGATGTTTCAATGTGGCTAAAAACTTGGGTATAGTTTAGTGCAGCTGAGACTTGGTTTGAGGTACAGCTGTTTAACCGTAGGCAGTCGCAGAGCACTTTATAGTTCTTGGCTTCATGAAGGATGATGATCTGCTGGGGAACGACTGTTTTATCAGTGCAAATGCAAAAGGGGCTGTAGCTCTGTTTGTCTGCCCAGTCTCCTTTAAATCTTCAGTCCTGTGGGTGATACATTATCAGGCCCATTCCAGTTTCCTGTTTATATAGGGTCTGGCTTTGATGCGAGTACAACAGATTAAGAAGCAGAAGCAGAGTTCCTGTTTTAGTACTTTCTCATCAAGATGTATATAAGTCCAATGACACTGTGCTGACAATTATTAAAAACATCAGACTGGCGAGCACATACTTTTACATCAGCACCGAAGATTTAAAGGCATACAACCTCAGCAGCAGCCCCACTACTTCGTCTTTGGTCAAAGCTACAGATTAGGGATAAATTTTGCATTTTGTTTTACATGTGTTTTAGGCTAAGAAAAATCATTCTGAAAAGGCTGACTTGTCTGTACAAGAGAATTTAATAAATAATTTCTGCATTATATTCAGTCCACAGTTTTTGTCTGAAGTCCGTTTGTCAACCAAAAGGATCTGGAAACTCTTGTTTGTCTTTCCTGGCAATTTCTTAGTTGCATTTTGCAATATGAAGTCATGATTTCCTTGCAGTTTCAATGTCTTTAGCAAAGTTTCTTGCCACTATCTCTAACTATGCTTTCTTTTTTGGATACATTATAGTTCTCCTCAGTTTAGAGCTTCCCCTCCCAGGGATTGTGATAGAGTAACCTCTTACCCTGACTCTTGCCACTATGCTAATTTTTTTTTTTTTCAATAGCCCAAAATTTTGGTTTCAGCATGGAATCTGCTTATTCCTTGCATAATGTTCTGTGGATGTGTTGCCTGGTACAGCAGTACACCTCTACCAGAGCAGTCTGCATGTACACTTCTCATTCAAGACAGACAATAGAAAAACACTTATGGTGAAATAATCATCATCATCATCATGTTTGTAAATAAACCTAATTTAAGTGGTAAGTGCTAAGCCTATTGTTGCAAAAGATGAGTGGTAATTCAGAGTAAGCTTGTGAAAAACTCTGCAAGAAAATGAGCTCTAAAAAAGTCCCAGCTACTTGGAAGCTCATGCAGGCAGGCCAGGGTGCTTTTCCCCCTTGGTCTGTGAGTTTTCTTGGGAAAAGCTTTGTGATGACCTTGCTCCACATTAACTTTTCCTGAGTTAACTTTCCAAGTTGAGTATAAATACCAAAGTATGTACTGTAATGCACCTTGTCTGTAGTATCTATCCCAGCTAACCCTAACTCAGTTCCTTCCCCCAGCAACTGTGGCTGTAAGACTTGGGTGCTGAGGATCTTCTTTTCGAGCTACACTTTGTGTCAGCAAGTTTGCTAGTCTTCTGGTTTAATTGTTATGTGAACTTAACACACCATTTTCTCTTTATGACTTGGTGATGTCTTACAGACTCCTGTTATATTCTATTTGCCTTGTTTGGGAGTTTCATCAACAAGTATTAAATATGTCTATGCATATGAATTCCATAACACAAAATATAATCTAGTAGCAGCACCTATGATAACTATAGCATGTTACCAATAAGAGAAAGCTTGTAACAGCAGCTGTTTGAATAATAATTTTGCTGTCCATTTGTGTTTTAGAACTGGCTAAATTTAATTCATGCTCTGTTATTTATGCTGTTAAATGTTCCTTTCCGCTACCTATGGTTGTGTTACTTACAGTTACTTGGTGAACCAGAATGTTTAGAAAATAGAAAAAGCATAGTCTGGTATAAAAGTACTACCATAAGAAATGGTTTAGTTGTCAAACGTTAAAACTCATTAAGAACTAATTGTGTTTAATAATTAAACTAGGGCACACTTACTAAGGTACATACATGCACATTGGAACTGCTGAACCCAGAGGTGGACTGGGTTATTCTTGTATTGGTTTTGAAGTTATTAGCTCTTTAAAAGAAGAAAAAAACAACTTAAATTTAAGAGAGTTTCTTAAGCCCAGTTTGCTGTGTTTACTGAGGCACCATGAAACTTTGATGGACCCTTCCTTCTCCCCACCCATCTCAGTAAAATCAGTGGAATTTAGATTTTTCTATAAAGAGCCATCAACTGATTTTTGTTTAAAAATCCCTCTTACTGCATGCACTTGTGGAACAGTAGACCTTGAGTAGGGTTTTTTAGCTATGTGATGTGAAAGCAGATCTCATAAGAGTAAATTCAGGTGATGTGTCTATTTTATAATCTCCCTACCAATGAAAAAGGTGAAAGGAATCTCTGTGAACACATCGTTTATGTGTTATCAATCAATAGATCTGAGAAAAAAGTATATTGGTGAGTATAATTCCTAGATTTATTACTGCTGAAATACCAGGATTTTGATTTTACTTTGCATGTCAAATTTCTGACCTGATATGTAGGAAATTTGCAAGGTGACTGAAAAACCAAATTCTTCTTCAGACAAATCCTTAGACCTTCTGTGAGCTACACAAGTATATTCATGGGGATAAATGCCTCAGAGGGGCTTTAAACTGTATAAGGGAGCCTAATAGGATTTAAAAGCTGTAAAGTTGGTTAACAGCGTTTATAGCCTACTTGGATGGCTATGGTCTGTATTTTTTCTTCAGGCCAAGGTCAAGAGTATAAATGGTGCTGTAAAAACTGCTTGTGAAAAACTCAAAAGCATACCACTGACTGAGACAAGGCACTTTCAACATTTGTTGCAAACACAAATAGTTGTGTTTGCAAAGTATGCTTTTAGAGCTGGGGCAGAAAAGTGGAAGACAACTTTTGCTGGATCTAGACTGTAGCTCTTGAGTTTGGATTGAAATTTTACTTTTTAAAAATTTCTTTCTTGTAATGTCACTCTTGAGAATTTTTTCCACTTGCCTAGGAACTATAGTTGGTGATGCAAAGAGGACATTTGCTTTCCTGAATTGTTTGAGCTAATGTCTCTGGGTGCGAAATGAGACTTCTTTTTCTGAAGTGGATTGTATAAAGATTTCCACTTGCTGCCACTTACTGCCATAGTCATGATGCCACTTAACACATGGCTTGTGATCAACTACTTCCAAAAGGAATGGAAATGTCACAAGCCCATTACTGCAACATATAAATGACAAAGTGAAACAAGACCATACCTGCATTCCAGGAGTTTAGTTAGGTGGGGGCTTCCCTTTTGAAACCCTATGGTTGTCTTGCTTGATTACTTGTTGTCTGTCTTCCACAAGAGGAGCCATGGGGCTTGGCTTTGGCTTGTGTGATGCCTGTGGGCAGCCACTGGCAGCAGGCACTGGCAGCACATTGCAGCCAGTGTTTAGAAATTCTAGTACCAACACTTGGGACTGGGTAAACTGAGCCTTCGGGTGTGTTTCTGAACACTGCAGCCATCTAACCCTGCTTCTTAGGTCCCCTTCATCCTCTTGATACAAGTGCATGTTGAATTTCAGTCAGACAAGAAATGTAGACCTGCAAAGCTGGGCCCGTGCCAAGGCTTGTTTGGCATGCTCAGGGTTAGGCTGCTACAGGGGTGCCCTCGACCACTGGGGAGTAGCTGGAATGGTGAGTAAATTCAGTCAGCATACAGGTAATGTTTATACCGGGTTTGATTTATTCTAATATTTGTTTCCACCAGGGCAGTGTCTTATTCTGCTTTAAATCCAACCCAGTCTCCATGAGAGTCTCCAATATTACTTCTCTCCCTAATATCTGTGAGAGACTTCACACAGCAGTTGGTTCCCAGGCTATCATAGTCCTTACAAGAGGTGATTAATGCAGTGGCCTTTTCCTGACCAGAGATGAGCTTCTGCTTCTAACTTGTGATTGTGTACCACATTTGCTGTTCTCCCTCTTTTCATGCAGAATGTAAATACCATGGCAATGTGCATGTAATAAAACTTACAGATCTTTTGATAGTTCATATGGCACTATATACACAGAAATGGAGCGGCCAGCAGATAAGAAACATAACTATATGATAACATAACTATGCCATCACTACCAGAATGCTGTTGCTTGAATGGATTTAGCAGCATGTAACATAAGTTCTTCCTGCACTAATCAGGCATTGTATCTTGACCACAAAAATATAAAAATACATAAAATGAGAATTTAGAAAGCCCAACCACAACAGCATACCACCTCTGTTCTTAACAGTGAAATAGAAAAAGCTTTTTTGTTGGCTGTTCTAGTTACTCAAGAGTTTCAAGAAATTACAGTTTTATTGTTTTAGGCAGGAGATAGAAACCAACAAACTGAACAGTCCCAACAAACTGCCCATAGAAGAAGAAGAAAAAAAAAGAAGTTTAAAATAGCATTTTAAAAAAGAAAAACAAATCCCAAAGCTTATCAATTACTTGCAACATATCTCTAGGCAGAGTTAAGGCCCTTTTTCCCCCACATAAGCCTTTTTCCAAGTAGGGAGGAGCAGAGCGGCCAGCAGAGTTTGGCAAACTATTCCCTTGCTTTGGAGCACATTTAGCCCTCAGTTTCATAAGCATCATGAGCAGCTTCAGTTTTAAGCTTCAGGGTTTTGTACATGTAATTGGTATTTTGTAAATAAATATGACAAATGGGATATATTTTAGTAGCAATAAGTTACTGAAGTTTGTTATTGTGCAAAGGTATAGATGTAGAGATACACTTTTGCTTACTATTAAATATTCAAAGCCAGAGCTACATGGGATAGTTGGGATTTAAAGCAAGGGAGTTTTTTCCTCTTTGCTGGCTTCTACTGTTGGCCAGTGAAAGAACTTGGCAGTGTTTGTTTATCGTTTCTGGAATATGTCTACACTTCCAAACGCACATGTTTTCCAGATGCTAAAATGAAGACACCTAGGGTTTGGGGTTTTTATTTTTATCCAGCAGTGATGGTGTTGGAACCAGTGACATTCAGTCAATAAGCTGCATTTTCTTTTTTCCAAAGTAGCTGTATTATATAGGGAAGAGGACTGCAAATGTGTGAACTGCAGTTCGTATGAGAAACAATTGTCACAGCTCCCAATGCCAAGTGTAACAGACTAGAATAAGCGGAGCTGGAACAAAATAGAAATTAAGGAGATGAAAAACGTGTGGACTCTGCCTTTAAATCAGTAAGCAGTACTGTGGCCCTTGTAATTATGAAATAACCCGTAAAAGAGCTCAAGTTGCAACAACTATTTGGACAACTACATGGAATTAAGGTATTTGCATATCTCAAGGGGCTGTTAATTTTTAAGATGTATGTTTTGCTCTGCTTGGAGGCATACATGATGTCCTCAGCTGAGTGTTATTGTGCTGCATAATATTTGTCGTGTTTGTTGGAGAAGTTTAATTGAGCAAGGTTTAGCCATGGATAAATATCAGATGTATTCTGTGATTAAGTTTTGGGTTTGTATTAGATACCAGCATTTTAAGTTCTAGACATAAAACTATGTAAAACTCTCTAATGGCTCTTAAGGGAAACCACAGACTGTTTCTCAAGTTGGTTATACAAGGAGTTGCTCCAAGGGACTTGGTGCTGCAGCCCTTGAAGTCAATAGCCGAGCTCCCATAGATGTTGTGGTGCAGGCACGGCGCGCTGTGCCTTGCACAGGAGCCAGCTGAAGTCAGCCCTCGTGCTCCGTCAGACAGTTCAAAGGGAGCAAAGCTGTCATCATTGCTGGCAAGCCCGAGGGGTAACGCGAGGACAGGGCGAGGCTGCCAGAGCAGTTCCCGGCGCTGAACTCTCCCAGGTCACTCCTCCAGCACTCGCTCCAGCGAGGCGCAGGCAGTGGCTGGGATGAGCACCCGGCAGCCTCCCGGGGCTCTGGCTGGTGGGCTCAGAACACCACTGGCCTCCAGTGCTTGTGTGCTGGGAGCTGTGGGTTGTGTTTCCAAAAGACAGCTTTTCTGATGTGCTTATTCCATCCAAACTTCAGAAGTTTCAGGGATGTCCTTATGTGTTAGGGTGTGTAGAGGCTCTGGAACTGTTGTTGGCCAAAGAGTGCTTGTGGTGCAGATGCAGGGATGGTGATACCATTTCTGCAAGGTTTTGTAGCTACATTTGAGTTGAAAGCTCACCGTGAACTCTGTGCACACACAACATTTCAAAAGAAGCCCTGCTGAAAATTTACCTTTGCTGCTGTCACACAAAGTGACTAAAAACCCATCTCATGCATTTTCATTTAAATATAGTCTTTCTAGGCCATGTTTTATTCAAAGGAACCTTATCTTATGGAGAGTCCTATTATTCAACTGATTGCATTAAATGTTGGCATAAACCTTTAAGTTAAAGAAGTAGTTATTCTCCTCCACCATGCCGCTAATCATTTATGAAAAATATGTGTGTGTGTGTGTGTATGTGCGTGCACGTTGCCTGTGTGGGGAATATGTGATCTCAAGGCCCGTGATAAATCTTGAAGCATTCACCAGTGTTTCTGTGATAGGCAGGCTCACTCAGGATATGCTTTTTCTTTGACAGTGCCATGTAGCAGTGCCTTGATTAATGTTATTACTCTAAGGAATATAATAAAAAAATCCAGCGGAGCAAGAAAATTATTGTTACAATAAAAGCCATTCAAATGAACATGCTTATTAACATACCTCTCAATTGCACAGAGACTAAAAGACACAGAGTGTGTTCTCCTCTTCCACGTTGCTCTGCATATTTAGTCATTATGCTGCAGAGCTGTCGCGACTGCTGTCTCCTGGTTATGATTTTCAAATCCCAGTTGATGATTAATACCTTTGGCTCAGACAGTTGTAAAAGGCCGGTGTTGTACCTGCATACATTTTCATGCTGCTCTGACAGCAGTGATGTGCATTGCAATGTGGAGGGGCATGGAGGGTGGAAGGGAACTGTTAGAAAGGAAGAAAGAGGGTGTCATGCAAGAAATAATTTTTTCCCTACATTTTCCTGGTTTGTCAGGTCAGCACTCAAAACACACTAGAAAGCACACAGGCTAGAAAACGCATCACATGAATACCTAGCATTTCTACAAGGCCTTTTACGCTGCCACCTTGTACTTACAAGCATCCTAAAACCTCCTGTGAGCAGGTAAAAAAATTAGGATTTATGGATAAAGGGCATTCAGTGACCTCAGGTAAAAAAAGGAGTGGATAAGGTACAGAAATTCATCCAGATTCCACTGGAAACTGTATCTTTGGCCAGGAAAGATTGTTCCTGGACTGTGTAGGGTAACAAAAGATGGAGAGAATGTAGCACTTATGCCTTGTGGCAGTCAAAAACTTAAATCTGCACAACTGTTGGTTTATGCTCAAGGAACGTAAATGTAAACACAAGTAGAAAATGAATATGCAATTAATGAAAGTATTACAGGATCCCTGAGCATTCTGTTTCTAACACTGCTCTGGCTATCTCTCTCCCACCTTTACCTGCTCTCCCCACAGTCACCTTTCCTTTTGGTATTTTCTGTTCCACTGTAACACCCACCCATACCTTCACAAGTTCCCTTTTCTCACAGTCCCAGTGCTTCTCGCCTGGCTATTTGGGCCCCGCTGTCAAAGCAGAAGCATTTTCAAAGTTTTTGTAGATAGATGATTGCCCAAAACAAGCCTAACGCACACAAAAATCAGTTTGGAGAACCTGGATATGCAGCGGTGTGCAGCGTTGTGCACACGGGTGAACACGCAATACCCGGTGCTTGTATTTTATTTACTGTGTAAATGTATCTGCGGAAAATCCGATGTCAGCCCCTTTCGGGCCGGGACGCTGAGTGAGCTGGATATTTGCGAACAATGCTGCGGCGAGTCGAGCCCTTCCCCTGTGTCGCTGAGGATGTTTGCTCCGATCGAGGCATTGTTTCGGAGCTGGCAGAGGCCGAACGCGGGGGCAGGAAGCGGCTGCACCCTGAGGGAGCTGTCGCTTCCCCTGCGCAGGATGCCGCTCGCTGCCCGCACCTTTGGTACAGCGCTGCTGCTGCCGCTGCCGGCTCACGGCCACTGAACCCTCCCTCTGTGGCTACCTCTCCTTCGTGCTGCTCCCCGCAAACGGCAAGGTCGTCACGGTTAAACAAACAATCGGAGGCTCT
This sequence comes from Vireo altiloquus, assembly GCA_013396875.1. Taxonomy (NCBI): domain Eukaryota; kingdom Metazoa; phylum Chordata; class Aves; order Passeriformes; family Vireonidae; genus Vireo; species Vireo altiloquus. The sequence goes on from VZRF01012415.1 coordinate 154,570, forward strand.
TTCACAATCCTCTGCTCGGGCTAGGGGATGCATGATGCCGCTGAGTCAGTAAACGACGGCAGCCGGGAATGTCTCAAGTGGGCGGTGGGGAGCTGGGCAGACCTCTGATGCAGAAGCTGTTTTTCCAGCAGGGCGCAAAGGAGATCCTGGTAGACAGATGGCTGGCTGCCCGGTTTGCAGCGCGTCCTTCCAGACCTCAGTCTCAGTTCCTCCCCCTGTAAAAGCATTCATTATGTTTTGTCACTTGATACATTAGTTTGTTTTAATGCACTGCTACCCCCCTATACATTTCGCAGCCTCTTTCTGTTTTTTTGTGAGGCTCCACTGTGTTGGGAAAGGAATTAAAGCATCTGAAAGGCTTGGCAGTTTCATTAAAGAAGGACGGTCCAATCCAAACTCATTTAAAATTGAAGTAAAATGTTTTAAGGAGAGTGATCTGATAAATATTGGCTTAAACTAATTGGATTTTCAATAGACAAATTACTGCATTTTTCTCATTACTTAGTGCTCTGTAAGGCTTTCACGTAGTATGTGAGAGTTCAGTTCCCTGCTATGGAGCTGAGAAAGATGAGTGAAATCACTGACAGAAGATGCTTTCCAGGTCTTTGGAGGCTAGATGGCTCAGGGATGCTGTGTGGCTCAGCCCTCCAGGCAGCTCAGCCTGTTAGGGAGGAGGTGCTGCCATTTTCTGGTGGTTTTCACACAGGTTTGCTGATCCTCATGCTCACTGCGTGTGTGAGATGATCTGCAGACTGTCACTGACCTCTCCAAAAAAGTTCTCACCAGGACAAGCACAGCATAAAGCCTCTCATGTTACTTGTAGAGTAGTCTGGGGTTTGTTTGAGGTTTTTTTTTGTTTGTTTCTGTTTCTGCTTTTGTTTGTTGTGTTGGGGTTTGTTTTCTTTTGGGGTTTTGTTTTTGTTTTCGTTTAAATAAGCAAAAGCAATGCTTATTTCTGCTTAATTTCCAGAGAAGAGAAAACCATGCATGTCTTTCCAAAGGGAATTTCCATATTACAATAAGCTATTACATACATCCAAATGTGATCTAAATAAATAAGCAGTGGTTGCATTTGTTCTTTAAAAAGTATTATTATTATCCCCACTTGAATAATAGAAAATAGAAAAAAACAGGGATTCTTAAAACCTTACCTGATATTGGGAGCACCATCATTTGATTTCTTCCAAAACATGTTTTCTGAAAAGAGCTGATGTGCATTTATTTGATTGCCGGTACTCGTTCAATTCTCCTTTCTTGAATGTCAAAGCCAATGTTCTATGGAGAAAGGAGCTGCTCCTCAAAGAGGTATTCAGTAAGGTACAAGAACATGGGGCCTGAGAAGTGAAACACATTCTTGTACCTTAGTACTGAAGTGTTTGTATGAGCAGCAGCAATAACAGTGTATTTTAGTGTCCGTGTGGTAGGAAATTGCATGCAGATGCAATTAGATAATATTGACAGTCACAATGGTGGTATGCAAATAATACCATGATATTCTTCTGTCTAACTTCCTGTCTGGGAAAAAGTTGAGATGAAAAATGGAGTGGTGCTGTGAGGACCAGTGCTCCATTTATTTTTCTAATGCAAAATAGACTAAAGCAGGGCATGTCTATGGGACATGTGTTCTCTCAGTTTAGGAGAGTCAGTAGCTATCTGCATAGCTAAGGCATACAGGTATGTATTTTTACAGGGCAGATTGGATGTATCTCATATGCAACCTTGACCATCCCAGGTCCAATGTCCCAGCTGAAAATGGTTTCAGTCAGTGCACTGAATTTCCATGTGATTATGCTGGTGTGCTTATTTTTTGTTACCTTTTGAATAGATAATTTAAAATCGCTCTCTGTAGGGATGTTCTCTCTGCCTGTCTGCCTATCAATCTTTCTATCTGAATGCAGAAGTATTTGATTAGTGTATTTAAAGTAATAAAGATGTCAACAGTAGTGTCATATTGATTGATGTTAATTATAAGTCTTTAATGGCTCCTCTGGTTTGGCCACTCTCCTTGCAGATTGTGATTTTATGGTTAAAATAATGCCCTGCTGTCCACACATTTGGTCATAAATTGTGGTCTATCTTTCTTTAATGACTTTGCTTGCAGTGGTATAATCCCAATAACATACATTATCTTTGGTAAAAGGAAGGCAGTGACTTTCATAGAGATGATGGATGGATTTATAAGGACTAGCTGGTGGACTGGCTGGGATCACACCAGAGGCAAAGCTGATTGTTCTGCTCATGCATTGCCATAAGCAGAAACAGGCAGGCAGTCTTGGATAAGTGATGATTTTCATTCAGTTTCTCTCTTTCCACTCCGTATCATCAGTAAAAGGCTGAGATGTGAATCAATCTCATATCAAAAAGCCAGCTCCTTAGTAATTATGTAAGAAATCTGTAGGCATCTCTTGGCTATACTGAACAAAAAGTAATGCAGATTCTTGCTTCCTGGGCATTCTCGTTAAAGTAAAGAATGAATGCATGTTTCACCTTACAGAGGTGTATTGCTTCAGTGAGGAAAATGCTACAGCTCTGACAGAGGTCTCACCATTTCTGGCGGAGTTTAATCATTTTACATGCATGTGAAAAGTGAAATATTAGGGGACCGTGCAGGGATGTGTTCAGGGATGCTCCCATGCATATGGATGTGTGCCAGCTTGCATGTGTTCATTTTTAAGCAGCGATTCTGAGACACCACCTTATTGCTTCTATATCCATAATTGGCTCCGTGGAGCTCCAGCACAGCATGGAGAATCCCATCATGCTGTGTTCATACAGATAGGTGCACACAGAAGCCTTCAGAGTGATCTGTGCCCTGCAGGGCCTGGGATATAACTAGTGAACCAGGCTGAAAAACTGGATGTTTCCTTGCTGCTGGAAAGTTGGCAATAGAAGTTAATTTGGAAAAGATACGGCTACAGAAAGTAATTTCTTGGAACCCTAATCCTGGCCTTTACTTCATGGTAGCTCACTGTCGTTATGCTGTGGTACATAATCGACAGCACAGAAGTCCAAGGAATATAATAGTGGGGAATGGGGATTGTTTTGTTTGGTTTTGTTATTTTTGCTGGATTAAGATGGGACACATGAAATTAGTGCTGAGCTGAACTGTAGCACAAACAATGGTAAAATATATGACAAAATTCTGAAGCATTTGTACTCTGTTGCAGAGTGCAGTTCCAGTACTGCCTTCTGTGAGGAGATGCCTTATACAGCTGTTTCTTGATGAGTTGCTTTACCATCTAAGTAAACCTGATTACTATGTTTTTATTAAGATAGAAAGCTGTATCACATTTCCACAGAACAGCAATATGGATATGCTTAAATGAAGCAAGAAAGCCAACAAATAAAAAAATACTCCCCCAAGCTCAGGCTAGAGCAGGGTAACAGAATTTGCATAATGGGCTTTTAGCCACTTGCAACCAAATTTAACTAGTATTAATTTTTCTGACTCTGACAAAGCAGTGGTATTCCTTTGCCGTATTGTGGAGTGTATGCTTGCAGAAGCACATCAGCTGGACAGCATCTGGGTGGCTGATGAGCTGGGCAGGCAGCTGCACTTGCAACTTTGGAGTTGCTTTTGGTTCTGTCATCAGAGACCCTGTTGGTGGGTGTCTGCAGCACATTGCCCATGTGGATGTTTTGAGTTGGTTTTGTTTTGGGGTGGTGTATTTAAGTTGGTTCCTTTTGTTGTTGGTTTTTGTTTGTTTATGTTTTTTTTTTAACTTGTTCTGTAATTGATCAGAATTTTTACCTCTTCAGTGTGTGCTGGAGTTGGAAGCTTTCCCCCAGGTCCTCAAAGGGCAGCGTTCCCTTGTCCCAGCCCCTTTTCTTTTTTATTTACAATAAATTAGCAGTAGTTCCTGTGTTGGAGATGAAATTAGAAAAGAAAAAACCAACAAAACACCACAAAAAACCCAACCCCAAGACTTCAGTTTAAAAATGCAGGTTAATCCTCCGCAGCTTTCAGAAGCATTTCTGTAGCATACTACTAATTAAGATAAGGTTATCATTTTAAGTTATACCAGGAATGCAATTAGAGCTCTTACTAAGAACTGTAGCAATCAATTTTGTACAAATTATTCAGACCTGGTAAGGTAGAATGCAGTTTTAATAGGACAAGAGAACACACTGTGGTTTTATTAAATATGATATAGATTTAAATTACTGCTGAATGTTGTACTGCTGTGCATTCAGCAGGAATTCATGTATCCCTTTCTAAAATCTTTTCTTAGATAGGATTAATTCAAGCATTTTTTTCTCTTCTTTTCCATGTACAGTTTCTGTGGGAGCCCCCCTGGCTCACCACAAGTTTCTACTCATTTTTGATTTTGAAAAAGAGATGTTTGAATGAATGTACTGTAGAAATTGGTGTAAAGAAGTATTTGGTATGCTTACCAAATGATAAAATTTGACATGTACAAATAGGTACAAGTCAATGTCAGACGGCAATTTATGACCTTTGTACCTTGTATGCATTTTCTGCAGATACTGTACACAGCAGATCAAATTAATCCCCAGTTCAGGTAAGGTAAAAAAAAACAGTGAGCAGGTGAGTGGGCTCTATTCCCACCAAGCCCCTTGTGCACTAAACAGGCTGAGATGTTTCCATATCCTTGAACTTTGGCCAAATCCAAAAAAAAAAAAAAAAAAAAAAAAAAAAAAAAAAAAAAAGTGTTAGTGGAAGAACTAAACTTACCCATTTTCACCTTTCTTTGTTTATCAGTAAGATATACCTGTTTCTGAGAAATAGTGTGCGCCGTGGGTATGCAAACTATAAAAGTATGCTGTTGTGGAAGGATTTCACAGTGTTGTGCAAACAATGTGGTGCTTTTATCTCTGCACAGTGTCGTTCTGGCTCTGTTTTCCAACAGAGAATGCTTGTCCTTTATGTTTTCCTGAAACATTTTCATCTTTAACATAATCACTTCTTCTTATCTTGGTCTGGTTGCCTCTTTCTTTTGTAGCAGTGCAAACTTGTATTCCTTGAGTTATACTTATGTTTTACAGATGCCCTTTCCTACATTCGTAAAAGTGGACAGCATTATACTGCAGTTAATCTTGAGTGTCTGTGTGGACTTAATCAATAATTTAAAAGTTCAGACTATAAAACAATGACTCTTTCTCAAGTGTACTTAAAAACTCAGCAAAATTAGAAGAAAGCTTTATCTAAAAGGAAACAGAATACATGAAATGTGGGTGAATTCACACTCCACCGACCTTAATTCTCTGATACAACAACTTAGTGATCTGTGAATAAAATTGTCTGTAAATAAAGATTAGAGGAAAAGTATTTCTAGACATGCATTAGATTAATTCTTGTTTCACCTTTTTCCAAAGAGATGTTAAGATTTTTTTTATTTTATATGTCTTTTATAAAAGAAAATTTTCATTAGGATTTATCACTTTGTTTTTCTTTAATGCATGCTGGAACTTTTTCAGTGAGAATTGTAGTCTTCTACAGGGTGGGAAATGAAAACCTCTAACTTCTGCCTCCAGCAGTTTTACATGAAGCTGTCCATTACAAAAAGTAATGTCTAATTAATTCTTTGCTAAAATCTTCAGCATGTGGACTAAGAAGAAGCATATTCAGATGTCTGTGTTTATTTGAGTCACAGTACTGTGCTTCCCAGAGCCCCTGTTACCTACAGTTTTTTATTATGTGAGCTGTACTTACCAGGCCCACCATCCTGGAGGTAAGGCATTATTCACTTCATGTCAGCATGGATGATGCAGATAGTGCTCCTTAGTTTGGGGTATGGTTTTCCTTTCAAATGCAACCATAATCCAGGGTAACAAAAATTGCTTTTTAATCAGAAATCTTGTTAGGTTTGAAGGAATAATGCAAGAAAACAGTAATCAATGTGGTTTTGCATATAATTTTTTACTGATGTGTGTCATGGTTTAATCTGAGTGGGGACTAAGCATAATTCCTTCTCCTCCTCTGGAGAAGGGGGTATGTGATACTGCTGCTCACTTTATGGGAAAAGCCTTTGTTTTCATTTTGCCAGCACGGGAAGCTGGGACAGGGAAGTAGAGTTCTTTGGGACTGAAAAGGTGTCCCTGGTAAAGCAAAGGCCACTGAAACAGCCCAGGTAAAAATCTGTGGTACTTGTGTCCATTTGCATCTCTATTGTATATATAAGTTTGACAGTTAGTGATTGTAGCTTATGGCCAGACTCTGTACCAGAAGTACTCACTTTAAGTTGGTTATCCTAACAAATGGAATTGGTGCTAGGGGACCATGGTACAGCTGAGAGCTGATCTGCAGGATGGCCTCTTGCAGGCACAGCAAATGCAAACGTGTCTCTCATTCTCCCCATTTGTTTAAAAATATCAGGGGTTTGGTTTTGTTTTCTTTTCAGGACATGTTTTTTGTTTTTGTTGTTTGTGGGGTTTTTTTGTTGTTTTGGTTTGGGTTGGTTTTGGGTTTTAAATGCTTTAAAAATGTAATTCTAGAAAAGAAAAGAATGTATCATTGTTACTCATTTTGAGACTAGTCTGTCTCTTGTCTGACTGGTAACTCTGTCAAGAATTTAATGTTTGGAAAATATTTTCATGTTGCAGGCAAATGCCTCTTCATGTACAAAAAGTTGCAAAAAGGTAGTATTTTTCTCTCAAAAGAAATTGTGTTTGCACACACTGCATCAGCAGCATTGCATTTGCTCTCAGTATAAATGAAAAGGCTGTAGCATTACACATATCGAGATGTTTTGATACCATATGTGAAATTCAAATCCACTTTAGTCTGAAGAAGTTTTTTGTTGATTTAAGGAGGGCAAAGGCGGTAGGTTAATTGGGTATGCTTTGTTGGAGGAGTACATCCAGAAATAGGTGTCTTTAATTTATGTAATGGAGTGAAGATAGTTGGTTTAAGAAGGCATAGTTTAGGGAAAAAGACCACCCCAGCTTTCATGGAGATGGTCCTCTGTAGGTTGAGGGCAGAAAGATGTAATTTAGGATTTGTGGCAATTAGATAATCACTGACTCTAGTAATGAATAAAGCAAAGGACACCGTAAGGTACTGTTGTTTTCATTTCATTCATAGTCTTGTTCAGGCTTATTCAGAAGGTTCCTTAGCAGTGGTCATAGGCCTTGTTAGTGCAACTGTAAGCTTACAGGTGAAGGTTATTTTGGCATCCACAGAGGTAAAAGAATTTATGTTTACAGAAGGAATTCCTCTCTGCGAAATTGAAGGAGGGTCAGCCTTCATTATTCATAAAACATATATGAGCTGATAGCATGGGTGGATGTCAACTTCATTTATTGTTAAACTTAACAGTAAATTGTTAGGGTGGTTAAAGTGCCTTTAACAATATCTCTAAATATTTAACATGGTAAGTATTTAACAGTACTTAAATAGTGGAGCACAGCCTGTTGGTTGGGTCCAAATCTGATGAATAGCAAGTTTTTCTAGTCTGGAGTCATGTTTTCATAGATCATGTTTTGCCATCGACAGGTTTTGTTTTGAGATATTTTGAAATGCTTGAAAGCACAGAATGGGATGCTAATGATGAGCAAAAACAAATATTCCAAAGCTGAGTCTAGTAATGGTTGTCAGAGTCAGAGGGACTGAATCAAGTTTTAAATGGCAATTGAGTGCAGAGACATTTTCAAATGACTTCTTGGGGTTGGATGTAAGACCAGGAAACATTCAACCTGTTGGCCATAATTATTTTTGGAGCTCCTCAAAGTTTTTCACAATTTGTACACAGTTAAACATGTCTGCAGTTCACAAATTAATAACATGCGTGTGAGGCTTTTATGTTGTTCCGTCAGAATAACATCTGTAGTCCTGACTCAGAAAAGGGTCTTTCCAGCAAAGACCGGGGAATTATGTGCTTCTGTCATACTGAAGACAGTAGAATGTAAGCAAGGACTTAGTACATGAGCTTAAATAGGTCTAATTTTAGGGCTTTTGAATAAATTTGCTTTTCTTCAGTTTCTTCTTTGGACTTTGTCTTCATTTCTGATCATAATCAGGCTTCTAACCTTCTTTCCTAAGCTCTGCTCTTACTGTGCTATATTTTTTTCCCATGTCCCTGCCAGGAGGTTCTAGTTCTGTCATGAATACTGCTTGGTTAGTACAGTAGCAGATGAGATAGGCTCCAAACATTTGTTAAGGTAATCGAAAGATTAAGGTTTATAGGTCAACAGAAATATGCACCCAGTTACTTCCATGTCCCAAATAATGACCTAAATTACACCATTTATGATATTGCAAACTCTAGTAAAGTTAGAAGAACCTTTATAAAGTTTTGGGCAAAAACATTTAAATGTGACAAACCCTGGCAGTGAAATTGTTCCTCAGTAATGTGGACATTTGTTCAGAGTCTCCACCTGTTTACAGCATTCAGTTTGGGATGCACTATGTTCTGTTAACAAGACAATTTCTACAGGCTTCAATTGCGATTTTAAATACTCATCTGCAGAACCTCAGCTTGGGGGCATGAAGATGAAACTAAACATGCAGAACTTGTGTATAATAAGCAAATGTTATAAACCTCACGCAAGGGCAAAAGGGGGTGAATTATGTCCACTAAAATACTATTTAGAAGTTCAGATGTAAGAAAAAATAAATTATAGCTTTAGCAAATTTGAGTTCAAACCTGAGGAGAAGCAAAAAGCAGCAACCTGATGAGCAAAATATATGATTATAAAGTTATAAATTCTGGCAACAATTCTTGGAAATGGTAATATTTTACAACGAAAATATCAATAGAAATGTTATGTTTTGGGGAGAAGGATTCTTTTTAGAAATGTCTAGTGTTATTTTACTTGACATTTATAGAATAAGGTAAAATGAAACCAAGTAGAGATGGCAATGAGGCTTGACAAAGTGAAAAGTAATGGTTAAAAAGTGAGTGAGAGGCAATGCTAATATTAAGTGATACTATTGGCTCTTCTCCGTAATCTTTACTCACCATTTCAGCCAGATACACACATTTCACTTATATATATTTATAGGTGTGTATCATATGTATAAGTATATATGAAAAATATACATATATATATATACACAAAGATTATATATTTATATGGATTTATGTATTAAAAAACAATATGTGAGGTTGTATTTGCCTGTATTCATTGTACTGCCCAAACAGCTAAGTGACAAGAGCATCAACCAGGGTTTGAATGTGTGGTTATTCTCGCTCCAGTGTTATGCTTTTGGTTTCTGGAAGCAGTCTGTCGCACTTGCAGTTTGGTCCTTGACCTTCTATCACTTTTGGAGATGTGCCATACAATCTTTGTTTACAGTAACAGGCATGGAAAAACTGACTTCCTGGCAGTAATGCTGAAGTCTAAGTTGAAACCACTCACAGGTGAAAAAACATAGCTCTTCCACTTTGAACTTGTAAAGTGTTTGATGTAAAATACCCATCTAAAATCTGGGCAGCCTAGGAAAGGAAACCAGTCTTTTGCCCAAGACCAGATATTAACTGCCTTGTCAGAAGTTTAACTAAGGAGTTGGTTGTAATGTTTTCTGTGGGTTTTTCCTTGAGGAGCATAAAATTTAAAATTACCCCCTACTCTTCCCCTTCCTCCAAAATTGGTTATTAAATTTTTATATAGGTATGATATTAATTGACTGAGCAGGTCATGGACTTGTAGGTGTTGCATGTTCAGCTCTGATCTCCACGTAACCTCTTCATCACACTGCTCACAGGCAAATAGAACACATTAGGGTTCTTAGGCTGGTGTGTAGGAATCACAGAATCCTTGACTGGTTTGGGTTGGAAGAGGTCTTGAAGATCATCTAGTTCCAACCCCCTGTGCCGTGGGCAGGGACACCTCCCACTAGACTGGACCACTCAGGGCCCATCCAGCCTGGCCTTGAACACCTTCAGGGATGAGGCATCCACAGCTTCTCTGGGCAACCTGTTCCAGTGCCTCACCTCCCTCACAGTGGAGAACTGATGGACTGCACGACTTCCTCCTTTCCTGAAATTTGCATCACTTTTCCTCGTGTTCTCCGTTCATTAACCCAATACTAATGATTGTGAGACTTTTAAAGGAAATTAGGATATTTGCATGAGGAAATTTTGTGTTCCGATTAGATTCTCTTCTTAAAGTGCTGGTTTACTAAACAAAGCAACGTTTGAGTTTTGGAGTCAAAATCAAGGTCTTGATGCAGAATGAATGCAAATCTAATGGAAGATTTATGACCAGTGGTTATATTTTTGGTGATGTAGCTTAAGTGATGTGTTTTGTAGCAATTAAATATTCCCGAATTATGTCCTAGTAGCATTATTTTACACTTTCAAGAAAATGGAAATATAAGATCACTGGAAATTCAATGAGTTAGTTCAGCATTCCTATTTTACTACAAGTTGTACATTTTAACATATGATTCCAAATACTTTTTTTCAAATGTTATTTTATTTTTACATTGTTACAATAATTACAGTCCTCTACATTAACTTATGTCCCAACCTATTTTACACTGGCACATACATTATGCCAGTTGCTTTTGAACTGTGAGAAGAGTTTGACCCCAGGACTAACTTAACCTGTCGGGAACAGTTTTTAGTAAGTTAGAAGAATAATGGAAATACTAACCTTGGGAAACTTTCACAAATGTAGAGAAAATTGTATATTTTTCAGTGTTGTTTATCATTTGGTTGCATTTACATCAATGTGTCACATTCTGCTCAGTTAATTGCCCTGTTTCTGCTCCTGCCCAGGACTGCTGCTGAAGTCTTTGTCACACAAACAGTTTGCAGAGTTCCAACAGGACAAGGCTTAAGTTATGTCCCAAGGCTTCAGACTCAATCCTTTAAATTATGTAAGCATTTTCTAGCTTGCAACAATCAAACATGAGTGAACATAGAGAAAACCTCACTCAAATTTTAAAGATAGCATTTGTAGTCACACTGGGAACAGGTTCTCAAATAAGATTATAGAACTGGCAAATACAAGCACGTGTGGCCAGTGCTGAAATACCTGAAACTTTGAGAGGGTAATTGCAATAAACTGTCCATCACACATCCATAGAAAATGTAATAAATGTGTTTTTCCAAGAGTAGCATTGAATAATCAGTGAATTCAAATAAATTGTCCTGGTTTCAGATGACTGCAAGAGAAAAGTGCAGAACTGTGGTGCTTTACCAGTTTCTTGTCATGAAGGTTTCTGTGCTGAATATACAGAAACAGCATTTCCCTATTTCTTTTACGTGCATTCACATAGATGGTCTAGCCAGATTGTCATGTACTCTACAGAAAATTCTACTAAAAAGGTCGAATTGTGGTTATTTTTTAACTGTTTGGACAACTAAAGTATATCTTTTTTATGAGAAGGTAGTTAGATCTCCATTCCAGGCACTTTACAGCTTAGCAAGGAGATGCCAGTAGATGGCTTTGAAGAAGCCCATCGAGTAGAAAAGGAGTTTAGCTGTGGTCACACAAAACTCCTCAGAGGATATCTTACCTTACTGAAGAGGTACAATGCAGAGACGGTTCTTTTGGGACTTTAGCTCTCAGATGACATTGACCTAAGTGTCTCCAAACTATGGCAGTGTGTGTGTCTAGCCATACCCTGTGGTCACTGATCTTCTGCTGGTATTTTATGTGACGTGTAGGACTCTTCATGCCTTGGCCAGCAGCCAGTATGGCTCAATACTTAGACCCATGTGCAACTCTGTGGTTTTTGCTCACTGACATGTGTTTGTTTTGATTTGAGTCCATAAGGTTTGCACGCTTGAGGTTCACTTTGAGGTTTCAAGTTCAGTCAAGTTTCAAGAAACGTCAAGTTTTGCCTGGCTTTTGGGTTGAAACCTCAAGCCTAATGATAATTCTTTCTCCATCTGCAGATTACAGAGAAAAAGGTCATTGAAAATTGAACCTCAAAGCCTGATTCTTGCTGAGAACCATCAAGTATTCAACTGGACCATTCCCTGCGATTATATGTTCCAATCAAATTAGCAACTCCACATTTTACTGATATTCACAAGTGTACTAGTGGCATTTTACTCTAATTGAAACCATAGCATTTCTCCAAGTTTCTGTTATTTTTCAGTTCCTACTTCCTAGGTGGCACTGTTTAGTGCTACACAGGGGTTGCAGCTTTTGGCTATAGTAAAGAAAAACTTACATTTATGGTTGATTCTGTTTTTTCTGCCCAGGCTCTGCAGTGCCTGTGCTATGCTTAAGATGAGGTTCTGCTTCCTTTGACTTCAGGGAGTAAGACCCAAAGTGGAACTCTTCCCAAAAGGAAAACTGATACCCTAAAGGTTTCATTTTCCAAAGAAGAAGTTTTGTTTTCAGTGACGTTCAGTACATCACACTTGCAGGGATCCATGTTGCATTGGAGTACTGTACCAAGCAGAAAATCAGCCATAAAAAGAAGTACTTGGTTCAAAAAGCATCTGAAAATTACTCCACAAAATTCAGTAGCCTTTAAGCCCTCAGGAATTAAGATTGTTTTTGACTCTCTGTATATTGCTCTAATTCTTCATGTTCATGTAGAGTCTACCCAGCTTCTGAATCTTTGCTCTGAAGCCTGTCCCCTGTGGACAGTTACATCAAATCCCAGGTAGCTGGTGTATCCCTGAGGGAGCACAAAGCTGCAGTAATATGGAGCAGGATTTGTGATCAAATGTTTGAGAACAGGTCTTCAAATCCTGGCACCAGATTGGTCTTGGGAAAATTTTTATTGATGACTTGTCAAGGCAGCATCGAAAACAATCCCAGTTCTTCCCAAGTGTTTCAGCCGAAAAGCTCACATGTGGATACAAGCAGTAATGATCTCAACCCAAAATTCTTACCTATACCCTAAGCTGTTCTGTTTGGACAACTTCTGAGTTCTCCATTCTCTGTAGGGGGAGAAAATATGCTCAGGAGCTAAACCGAGAAAGTCATATTAGACAGGTTAATTTAGAGTCTTCTAGTGAATTAACAACATCTAACAGAGTAAAGTACCTATGTTAGAGATTTGAAGAGTGGAGAAAGGTAGTTACCCATGCTGTTAACAAAGAACTTAGTGGGGAGTTTATCTGAAATATAAGAATTCGATTTGCAAGCACTATGTGCATAAGGCTGTCTCTCACATAAAGCCTTTCTTCATCTAACCCTTTTTACATTTCTGAGGGAATTATGACTGGTCTTGCTCTTTGCAATTCTTGCCTCTTCCCCTTCCTCCCTCTTCACTGACACCTAACATGGCTGTGTATCCCTGGATCTTCCTTGAAGTTACATAATTGTGTACTTGCATAGGAGTTTTTCACAAGATTGTGGATATATATTTATAGTTATTTAAGGGCCCCTTTTCCCAGGTCTGATTGAAAAAGATATGTTGTTTATTCTGTATAAACTAACATCGTCCAGGTACCTTGTTGATTCAGCCCTAATTCTGACTTCTGAGTATAGTTCAGGTTTCATATGCAAGTGATCTTTGGGTTTTCTGTTTCTCATGGGTAACACATGGTAGAACACCGGAATTGTTATCAGGGTGTTCACTAGCATTTTAGTGGTTTGGTTAATACTCCAAATGGAAGCATCTGGAGATTAAATGATAATCGGGTGGTAACAATTTGGAGGCACTACTGATTTGAGCTGAACTTGGTTAAATTCATATGAAAAGTCTTTTCACTCCTTGGCACTTGCCCTGTGTTTTCAGTGGCAGATCTAGGAAAATGTACTCAATTCAGCAGTGCAGTGAAGACTGCTTATGTAAGAAATACAGAATGAACATCTATTTCCTGCACATTTATTTTTCCTGAGAGGGAAGTCAACACTGGAAGACGTTATGGAATCTCTATCTCTGAAAGTTTTCAGGATGAAGTTGCATCTGACCTGATGTAGTGTTGATGATTTCCAGGGGTTTCACTAAGTCACCTCCAGTTGACCCTTCCAACATATCTCTAAGCCAGAACAGATAAATGAGCTACTGGTATCAAGTGGAAAAGATCATCAACTCACAGAGTCACGAACTGCTGCAGCTCTGTCTTAGAAACTAGTGAGAACAGACTAGAAGCCATTCAGAGCCATGTTGTTATAATTGTTATATGTTCCATAACCTGGATTCTCCATATTACTTGACATTGCATCTGAAACAGAGTTTGAATATACCTCTGCAGTTTTCCATCAAAGACTTGCCAGCGCTGAAATTATTAACCCCACGGGTGAAAATGTGCTTGGATAGCTGTGACTTGTGATTTCTATACATGCAGTCCTGCGCCTCTCCTGAACACTAGCAGCATGCTGAGGCTGAATGCTACTACTGGATTTTACGTGGAATTTAGGCAACTCCTAGGTGCAGCCCATTGCAAAACCTCTTTCTGAGGGGAGCCAATGAGAACAAGCTACAATTGCCTTGTGCAAATTTTTGCAATCTGCTACTGCGTGAACAGTTGGGAAGGTTGAAATCAGCACAAAAGAGCACTCGGGTTTTGCTCTGACTGCGCTTCCCTGTGTAAGGGCTAAGCATGACTCTTCTGGGGGAATTCTGTGCCTGATCTCCATTATGTAACTTCAGAGATTGCAATGGGATCCTGTGCAAAGCAGCTGCGTGGATTCACGGCAGCTCTCTTCCTACATTTCCCCGACACCGTGTACAGTTTCAGTGTAAAGAGCCAGGGAGTGCAGCGTTGCGAGGTGGTGCCCAGCTTTTGCAAACAAAGGGGATGGAAGACTCTGTGCCACCTGCTCTGTCACTTGAACAAATGTTAGACATAAAACAAGCTACAAACGGCTAACTGTTTGTTGGATGATAACTTTGTGAGCAGCAATTCCATCGATCATCAAGGTCAGCTTTTTTGCTTTTGTTTCTCGAGCAAACCAGTCACTCGGTTCCATGCTCCTATAGGCAAGATGGTAAAGCAGCCAAAGATGTTAACTGCTTGGTGCCCTGACAGTAAACAGCATTGCGGAGCTGCACGCTCTCATTCGGGGGCTGCCAGAGGTGTACAGATGTTTCTGCGTTAAACAGGGGGGCACGACACCTCTGCAGGAATTGGCAGGCAAGAATGTTTGCTTCTTGGCTTGGACTGAAAGCTTTTGAGTCGGCAGTGTGAGGAAAAGGTTTCCACCGTCCGCAAACCAGAGAGAGACCTGTTGTGTCCATACACGAGGAAAAAACTCTTCTGCTCATTTTTTCCTGATTATTTTGTGGCCAGTGCATTTACTAAAATTACCAGTTAAGGAAACGTCGAATGCCTCCGTGTTTCTTGCTGTAGTTGCTCATAGTGTGTGGGGCTGAGTGGGAAAAGGAGTGGTCTTGGCAAACAGCTTATTAGTCTCAAATAAATTATTCAGCACGCAGGTTTGGATACAGATTGCAGGGAACGATAATGGAGATGGTTTTCTGAGTCTGTTCATGGTAGAGAGACATGGAGTATGCTTTTCAGGAATTCACTTAAGTGCAATCAGTTTAGAATAGCATAGCCTGGAAGTAATATTGCTGCCATCCAGCTAGTGTCTGTGGAACAGCATTCTCCTGCCTCCTGAAGCATTGGCATTGAGGATGGATAGATATGGAGATATTTATATTTTAGGCTGCTTCTTTTTTTTTTTTTTTTTCTTTTTTAAAGGGAAATTCATTCTAACCACTAGAGAGGGGCATGTTTCGGTCGAGATATTCCGCCCCCCCCGAATGAAACAGTGGACCACATCAGCATCCGATTTGGGTGCGTCATGTGGTTTCTCATGTGATGCTGGTCTCACTGCACTTTGGAGAGTGAGCCTTTGTGACTCCGCACTCTTGGACAGTAGAATCCAGCAACGTAGGATACTTTGGGGAGGGGAAAGGAAAAGAGACAGCCTCCCAGAAAACCCCGAAAGCCCAGATAAATAAAGTTACGACAATTTGTTATAGTTATTGTTTCTTCTTAATTGCTTTGGCTTTTATTTTTAATTCTGGGTCTTCCCTTTTCTCCGTTCCTTCAGGCATAAAGCTGCACCGTTTGGAAGAAGCGAGACTGTCTTTCCTCACAGCTACGATGCTGCACCGCTTTCGACAGAGCCTGCTTTTCCCCCCATTTACCTGGGCGGCTGCTGCTCTTTCTGCTGCTGCTGGGGCTGCTGCAGTCTTGCTGCCTGCGCTTCACCCTGGCTTGGCTGACTCGAAACTCTCTCGTCTGCACATTGCTAAGGAGGAAGAGCGATGGAGCCGCGTATTTTTTTATTGGTTCTGGAAGCCAAGGGTTGCAATATGTGATGATTTTGGGGTTTTCTTTGGCGGGGGGGAGGGAGGAGAAAGGAAGGGTGTTAATCTAGGATAGGGTGGGTGAAAGCTTAAAGAAATATTATGTAAAGTAATCCAGTGCTCGACAAGGGCATCAGCAACAAGAATCCAGCCTCTGCTGCTCCAGAGGATTAAAATGGGGAAGTCACAGTGCTGCAGTCGGGTTTCACCTCAGTGTTGCGCTGGAGATGGATAAATAAGGTATCGGTTGCATCTGCCTGTTAAGGCAAAGCCAAGGGAGAAGGAGAGAGCGAGCGAATGCAAATGCAAAGGAAGAAGAAACACTACGTGCCGTTTGTCTGATTTTGTGGATTCTCATTGCAGAGAGGATGGCTTGATTAACAAAGCAATGTATGGATGGGGAGACTGTAAATCGTAGCTTGAGCACTCCTGGTGCTGTCAGGGAGTGAACTGATGAGTTAGGTGGCTGCAGGAATATCCCCAGGGAAAACAGCAGCCTTCGCACTCTGTGTGTATATCTGTGTATGTCGTGCTTTTGTGTGTGTGTGAACATGTATAGAAACGAAAAAAGACATTTCTGACCAATTTACAGAGGACGTTTGTCAGATTGCTGGGTCAGACTTGATTGCAGCTTGTATTTTCAGCTCTAGCTCTACACCCATTTCCTGACTGAGGAGGCACTTTGTGAAAACAGATGGTAGGCAGTATTCTTTTAAGAAATGTGAAAGCAGATCCTTTTTGCTTAACACCTTGAAACACTGAGTCTTCTGCACTGTGCTGAGAGAAACCGTGGGGTTTCGTTTTCTCCATCTTAAAATCTCTATAAACACAGCTGTATTCAGTATGGTGAAAAATTCTATACTGTAAATAGAAATCTGATCAATCTAATCAAAATAAATGCATCCCAGATGACTTCTAGACCAGCTGGCTACCACAGTCATCATATGACTAAATCCTCAACTGAGCATTTATACTCAGCATTATACTTGCATCTTTTTCTTGTTCCCTTTTTTTTTTAATTTGAGATTTTCAGAATCAGCCTCTAATTGCAAAGGATTCTTCATATATTGAGAAAAGGCAATGCTTGCATTTGGCAATTGATTTCTGTGAAATGTACCTGGGTGTATTTTATATTGCAGAACCTGCTTGGGGTGGTTTTAGAGCAGGTAGACTTGTCACAGTACAGGTGTATTTCATTTGGAAGGTAGCTCGGCTTGGTCATATCTGAACAATGCAGGAACAGGGGAAACAAGCGCTGCACTCAGCTAGCAGGGCTTGGCATGGATTCCAGCATCTGCCTATCGAGAAAGAAGGGGCTTTTTCCTTTCCTTTTTTCCCTTTTAAACCATGCCATAGACCACAGTGGCATCCTAAAATGTGTATGAGGGGATTTCCCAATAGTCATGGTGAGCTACCCTGCAAGACGCCTGTCTGGTCCTTCCACTATTTGTTCCCCAGCCTACAAAGGCAGCCCTGTGTGTTGAATTGTATTTAGCCAGCTGTTGGATAACATTTTTGTGCTGGGGGCTAAGGAGTCTTATTACTCCCAAACTGTAGTTTTCTGTTTGCCTAAAGAAAAATAACTTTGGCAATACAGCAGGCTCTGCGAAGGAGTTTGTGCCGCTCCTGTACCTTTCTGAATCTGTTGTATGCTTCTAACTCGGGCAGTTTAAAGCAAGCAAGGAGGGAGGAGGAGAGACTCTGAACTCACAGCTTCAAAGCTGCAGAGACGAGCAAAATGTCAGCAGCTTGTAATTAGGAGCCCACGGTTACGTCAGTGACTGTATCTCTCCAAGAATAGCTATGTGATGTGTGCCACAAAGCAAAGGAAGACTCTCATAACCTGGTTAACAAGCCTGGTTCAAATGAGAAAGAGCAAAATGGATTAATGAATCTGCTGTGTTCCTAAGTCAGATGTGGATGGATTACATGCACAAGGTTTGCTGAATTCTGCAGCAGTGAAGACTGAATTATGGCACGCGTTCACCAAAAGTGCAAATCCTTCAGGAAAAAATGCAGATGAACAGTCTGTCCTTGAAAATGTCTTTCCTAGCTCCATCCTGCACAGGCAGCTGCATGACATGGAGGCATGCTCTGAAGGAGGAGACCGACGAGCTGCACAAAGGTGTTTAAAAGGAAGGGTGCAATTAAACACAAAGCAAGCCTGCTGAAATTATGTTCTGGCATTACGGATTTGATACTGAAATACCACCCCAGAGGAGACCGGCTGGGCTCTGGTGTGGTTTATATTAAGGCTTCTCTGGTTAAGAGCAAGGGGGGAGGGACAGGGCTTCCTGCAGCATCTTGCAGCCAGGCAGAAGTCCCCAGGGCTGTGGGAAGCAGGAGGGATGGACGTACTCTTAAAGACACATGCCCAGATCCCGCCATGGGGCTTTCTGACCTCTGCAATTATTTTTAGGTCTGTGAAGGCAACTCAGCGGAGCTTAAGCAGTGAGATTGCAGGGGATGTTTAATCCGCTGCGACTGGCCTTTCTCTGTGTCATGGCTGGGAGATGTTTATAGGGCTTTTATCAATACCCCTCCGCCACATCCAGCATGCATGTCTTTCACTGTTCCCAAAGACCAGTTACTGGAGCTCTGCTGTGGTTCCCTGCTCCCAGCAGAAGTCACTTGCAGTTCAGCTCTGTTGTAGTTGCTCCTTAATTTACCAGCCTAGGTAGATTGTATTATGCAAATAGTGGGGGTGGGTGGTTTTTGGTTTGGTTTTGGTTTGTTTTTTGTTTTTTTTTTTCCACTGAGAGCACAAATTTGTAGGAGGAGGTGACTCTGTATATTAAACCAATAGCTGTTTGAATTGTGTGTAGTATAATTTAAATATACTTACTTTAATTAATAGAAGGTTACAAAAGCTGGCATTGTCTGGGGCTGTTTAATTTACATCTTAGGTTTAGTCAATGAGCATAACCTGCCCGATTAGAACAGTGTATTCTGCACAGCCAACAGGGTGGAAGGCGTTATTTTGTTTGTGTTAGTTCAAACAGCTGGTCATTAATGCAGGCCCCATCTCCAGAGTGAAGTGCTAGTGGACATGAATGGCTGCCTGATTAATGCTGCCCCTCGACGGGTCCTTCATCCAGCAGCGATGCTTGCAGCAGAATAATGCAGCAGGATTTGATTGCGCTCTAACAGGGTAGTATGTCATTGTGTCACCAAGCGATCGAGGTTATTATGGGGTAGGGCAGACAGACGGGACAGTGGGGTTACTAGACCGTGGCATTTTTAGAAATGCAGGGCTGACCTACTTAGAGTTATTCTTGCTGGCTGGCAGCTGCCTGGTGCGGGGCTCCCCCGGATAGGCTGCGGCTGTTGCTAGGGGGAATTAGCATGAATTTTTCCACATACAGACTCAGTGATTGAATGATAAAAGCTGACTGGAATTAAAGAGATTCAGTTCAGTATTATGCAGATTTATCTCCCTCATTTTTTTTTCTTTCTGTCAAATGCATAAAAAGGAGCAGAAAACAGTTTGTTTCCATTTATTTTTGACCTATTTTTTTTTTTCCAGGGGAGGGCAGAAGTGTTGTGAATTTTTGGTCATAATTTAATATTTAGGCCATTGAAATGATATGATAGTGGGCATGCATCTTTAATGTATGGAAGATTAAAATGCTGGAAGGGAATGAAATGAATATATTTTGTGTTCTGGTCAGGCTGCTGCCTCTTTCTATTTGAAGCCATGTCATATTCCTTCGCTTGTAAAGGGGAAACATATACCAGGATTTGTTTTATTTATTGCATAACATTACTCTTAGCTATTTTTAGCTAGCTGTACTTCAAAATTTAGTCCTGTTTATGCTAGTGGATGAAATTAATCCCCAGGCTATGCCTCATGTATGTGGAGACAGATGCCCAGGGTAGCTGCAGTGTTATGTGTCATGTTCATCTGAAAAGGTGTTTACATACTGCAGGCTTATCAGCACAGCATACCTAACAGAGTGCTGATGCCTGACATGTAATCAGATCAATTAGAGAACTCTTCTGGATTTCAGACTATTTTTCAGGCTCTGGTTTGAAGTTGGATTCTCTAGATGGCCTTCTTTTATTTATCTGCATCTGCCTAAAACAGTGTTATCTTTTCAGAGAACTCTGTGCTCCCTTAGGAAGCAAATAAAAACAATACTCAGTAAAGAATCCTTTGATGTAATTACGAATATTTCCTTTGTTATTATCACTGATTATAGAAGATCTTTGTTTAAACCACTATTTCCCTCTATTTGATCTTTTACCATGCTAAGAAGTTCCAATTTAGTGCTTATTAAATTTTCATGGCAATGCCTCATGACATCACACTCAAAGAAGTGGGAATTTTCAAAATATGAGACAGTGGGGGATGGGAGAGAAGGACCCACATGTCTTTTGAATAGCAAAATAAAAAATGTGACTCGGTGCTGAAAAGTAGTGAAGTAATTTTTGTCTGAAACAGTTTAATTTGAAATATTTGGATGAATGAGATACCTTTTAGAGAGGTGTGAACAGCTTTCATATCTGAGGAACCTTTTAGAGGAGCGTGAGCTGCCTGTGCATCTCTCTGGACAACCAACTGCTTCCCTGGAACCAGAGCTCTCCTGCCTTTGCCCCTGGAATTTATTGGGAAGGTATAAATAAAAAAACCCTGGAAATTGAGGCATGAATTTGCATACATTTTGTGACTGAGGCAAACCATTCAGTTCCTACAGAGTTGAATTTCCTGTGTCTTTTTCCTGGCATTGATTCGTTGCTGAAACTCGCACCACTTCCTCCTCTGCTCCTTCCTGACAGTCTCATGGAGTGACAGATTTTTAGAGAAGTGAAAGTGAAGAGGGGCACTTCTTCGTGCCCAGTAATTGTGTTTGCCTTGTCTGTCCTTGGATGTTACTCCAGAAAGTTTTTGTCCCACTTCCCTCAGCATTACTCTCTTGATCAAAATCTGATGTCCCGATCCACTTTCCTGCAGGATGCTAGGCAACAAGACAGCCTTTGTCTACAATTGTCTCTTGAGGTTCTCACCCTTGTTGGTTGTAGCCAGTTGTAGTTTCATCCAGTTCACCTGGGCTATTGGCTGACTTGGCCTTCAGCAAATCAAAATAAGCCTGCAGTACTATATTAATGCATAACCCCATTTTCCAGGAAAAAAAAAAGTGTTATTTTGGTATATTCTTGCTAAAAAAGAGGGAGTTCAAAAAAAGCAATGAGCAAGATAAAGCATATACTCTGTGGAAGAGAGTTGTGTCCTTGCTGTTTATCTGGGATTTCCACACAGTGACTCTTTATAACGAACATCAAATCAGACAGTTTAAAAAACCATCAAGTGACATATTAGCTATGAAAAATATAGCGTACCAGAAATTCTACCCAACATAAAGTTACCCTGCTGAAAGTCTCTTCAATGAAAATTATTCCAAACAAATTAATGTGGGAATGATGTGATCATAATACTTTGGATAATTATGAGCAGCAGAAATATGGAGTTAATGAAACAAACCCAAAATCTGAGCTCTCTGTGTGTAGAATGCATAAGAAACAGGATGCCAGAGGAGTTTTAAATATATGTCTGCGTTCAAAATATTGTCAATTGTGCACATTCTTTTGAAAAAACCATGTTAATCACTTTCTGATGATCTCCTCTGAGGTTTCTATTCTTGCTACAACTTACACCTCCTACCTTGAAGTTTCTTACCTACAAAAGATTGTGTTGTATTGTTCAACATTCTTGTACCATGACCTCTCCTGTGAGCTATGAAAGATCTATTGTGCTGAGATTCATGCTCTAGGGTAGCTAAGTGAATGCTGATTTACTGGGAGCACATGCAGGCAATAATTTTTATTTTTTTTTCCCATCAAAACACCCAGAATCATGCCTCCATTTTGAGCTGTGAGGTGGCTGTACTGCTTGATGTATTCCTGACTTCAAAGTCTTGGCCAGTCATGGATTTGCTGAGCATTTTGTGATTTTATGGCAACTTTCTGTTTTTCTGAAAATGATCAGAGGATACAGGATATAGAGCAACCCATCTAGATTCCCATGCCGCAAGGAGTGAGTGGACTTCCAGCCTTCACCTCCTGCTGGGCTGTACAGATCAGTTCTTCTGTAGCAAATGTGTGTCAGTTCCGATTTCAAACCAAAAGTACAAGGATTTGTTTCATATTTCCTAAAAGACTGGCAGTTAGCACATTCCTTTTATTGCAATGCAGGAGGGAATACAAATGTTTAACAAATTAAAATAATCCTTACAAGATTTTTTTTTCTGTGATCAATTAACATGGAAACAAATTCTGTAACAAATGTGTGTAGCACCAACCACTGTGTTAGTGCTGCCATCCCATTCAACACTAGCAATGGCAAAAAAAAAAAAAAAATACCATGATAATGTGTGCTAGAAGGGTAACAAAAAGGATAGAGTGGTGAAAAATGGGGTGTACCTAGATAGCTGTGTTTCATAAGCACTCGTGCCTTTTGTAGCCGTGTAAAATGAAATGTATGATGGGCTGTTAAAGGCAGAGAGAGACACTTTATATTATTGCTAATTCGTCCCTCCTGCTCTTAGGCCACACCTACTTCAAAAGTGAATCCAGACTCAGATCTTGACAGAGATCGTGACCCTGTTGAAACCAATGGCTGTTTTATCCTGGAATTCAGTTGGGCCAGGCTTTCATCTCTGGTATTTTCCCCTGAACATGTCTCTTTTGTATACTCTTCCTCCAAAGTGTGGTGTTTCTAGTTCTACTTTTTTTTCCCCCTCTGTTCCTCTGAAAATTCTTTGAAAGCTTACTTTTTTTTGTTGAGCAATATACTATAAATTTGCTCTTGAGTAGGAGAAAATGTGGGGAAATATCACTTCACTGCTGAGCTGGTAAGGTTGGGTTGCAGTGAGTCTCTATAATTATGTTTTTCCGAATACTTCTGCTTTCATCATAAAATGTCTTTAGTTTTTAATGAAAGGGAACAGGCAGTGAACAAAACAAATATGCCAAGGAGAATCTGGTCTCTTAACAGGCTGCAGAAACTCGGGTAATGAGATGGCTAGTGTCTTGACCTACAAAGCTAGGGCTCTTAGAAATGTCGAGGGAGGCAGAACGCAACAATTTCAAACAAAAAATGCTTTCTAGCTCTCTCGCCACCTGTGCTGTTATCATCATTAAGGTTAACAGTCAATCCATTTATCTCTTTTTTTTTTTGACACTTTGGTGTTGCATAAACAGTAGTCACACCAATACTGAAAGTTATTCATTTGGAGATAGGTGTACCACAGTTTCGTCTGGGTTTGCCATGTTTTTCTTTGCTGCATACAGACACAGTAATTATGCTCTTCTGAAGTCAAAATATTTTTGATATTTCAGAGTTGGAGACATTTGAAATAATGGCAGTTAGTAGAGGACATTGCAGATAGATTTTGTGCAGTATTTTATCTGCAGAAAACATGTAGAATGGAAGAGGTGGTGCATGGTTCTGCAGACTTGGTTTGCTTATGACTGAAACAAATGGCTGGTGAATCTTGATGTAAATCTCCTGCTCGTGACCTCTACAGATGGCAGTGTATTATAGATCTCAGCTGCAATTCCTGTGTTAACACACATATACACTGATTTAGCTGAACTGAATTTGCTGGTGTGTCATCTCCAGCAGCTCTTCTTATTACTTCTTTAAAACTAAAACCTACAATTGTTTACAACCCTGCAGATGAGATCACAAGTTCCAGTCTTTCTTTCTTCCCCTTGCAGTGGTAAGATTATGCACCTTTGTGAGTTTTGTGGTTACAACCTGTTCATAAAGAAGCAGAAGTTCCAGTGCACTTCGGTGCCCTATTTGCTGTGTTACAGCCAGTGGATCTGCTTTCCATCAGGTGTTTTATGTTAACACCCAGGGAATCACCCACTTGACTTCAAATTCAGCTTTGGTTCCTTGGCATGATACTCACCAAGAGTTTTGTGATTGTGAAGAGATACTTGAAAATATTAAAAATAGCCTCCTCTGGTGCTTATATTTGTGTTATCTGTTCACATTTGATATGAGTTTAGCTGAATGTGAAACATGAAGATTAGCCCTGCCCTCTGAAATGTTTTCTTTCCCTTGTTTTATGAGAGTAATCCCTTTCTTTCAGAAGCAAGTGAATGGCAGGCCAAGGAGCCCAAATGAACAGATGGTGTTTGATTTCACAAACCAGGTATTCATGTAATGATGCATTTCTAAGAAGCAGGACAGGGCGCCAATGCTATGTAGATCAACTTGGTTGTGTGTTTTCAAACAGTAGATCATCTGAAGTCAGAGCTATAAGGCCAAGTGAAATGCTGGCCCTGATGGAACAATTTGAGAGATGGGTGTACTGGGGCACTCCCACTTCAAAGGGAGTCTCCAAAGTTTCAAGTACTGCAAGCATTTGCTTCCTTTCTTTGCTCAGCTCAAGTGATGCTGTTTTCAGCTTCTTGATAATTGTAAAGAGGGGTAATGCCCTTTATTTAAATCAGCTCTCCCCCATAAACCTTGTTATGGGTTCTTATTAATCTTAGGTGATCCCAGGTGTCTAGGATGGACTATAGTAGGAGTGTGAAGCATGCAAAAAAATTAAAAAAGCGGCCAGGATTTTGGGACAGCAATGCTGTGTAGTTGAAGATTTCTGGATGAATTGGAGATTTCTGTTGCAGAGAACATTAGAAGAAATGCAAGGCAGTCAGAAGTTTTGGCTGTATTTCTGTGTATTCTTATGATAAAGACCAATAAATTCAGTTAAAGCTCTGAAATTTTCTTACTCAATGGGTCTACAACCAGGAAAAAACACCCCTCTGTTCATCCACTAGATTCAGTTCTGCACAGGCCCCTCAGAGTTTACATCTTAGGTTGTCATACCTATTGCATGCAAATATTTTTAAACATTTGATTTATCCTGTCGTTGAGCCATAAGGACTTAACATCTATGCTGATTTTTATGAGGTCTGTGATTATTGCTGGATTCTAGATGGTACCCACACCCTCCTGATAGCCACTAGTTTATAAGTTAGTGTAAGCCCGCACATATGCATTTTCTTAGAAAGGATGAAATGGCTTTTTGTCACTCCTTAATCCTACGTCAAATGGTAGAAAATGCAAGGTTTTTTTCTCTGAGCTGGATGGATATCAGAGATTCTTCTCTCTGGGTCTCACAATCCTGCTTTGAAATGTCTTTTAAAGAGATGAAAAGGGTGTAGTTGCAGCTTTAAAACCATGAACTTTGCACATTACTGAAATAAATAGTTCTGCCTTTTATTTTGGGGTCCACATTGAGATAATGAACAGAAGCAAATAAATATGGGTGTCTTCTATTTTATTGTTTCCTCACGTCTCTCTCCTCCCTCCTTAATTTGTTTTTGGGGTCTGGAAAGAAAAGGGCACTGAAAAGCCCTGGTGTATTGATGTGTGAAATTGAAGGAATTGCTCAGTCTTAGGATGGAGCCACTGTGCCCTTAACATTAAAAGAAATATACTGGAAAACATGCATCTACGTATGAAAAATTCCTTAAATTCAGGGTGTGTTCATACAAAGTGAAGTTTCTACAGTGTGGAAATCATTAAACCTGATCCAGAAAAAATGTGAGGTGCCCCAGCCATTGAGATGTGAATCTCTTTAATCCGCACAAGCATTAGAAAAATCTGAAACATGTGAAAGTTCAAAAGCTGCAAAGCCATTACATGACTTCTTATTCATTTCTCAAATATTGTAACTTTCTATTGAACTGTGAAAAGACTTTTTCTTGTATTTTTTTCTTTTCGTATGCAATAGATCAGTCACTTACTAATATGTTACTGCACATTGTGAATCTGAAAGTTTCACTTGGTTATATCTACTTGGATATAATTTTTTGATTTATTTTAGAGCATTTTATGTAGCATTTCAATGGTTGGTAACTTGCAGCTTTTCAGCAGCTGCTGTTAGGGAGGGGGAAAGGGCAAGACTTAGTTCAGTGTTTACTTTTTTTTTTGAGATCCCGAACAATTTCACATTTAGAGGTAACTTTAATGACTAGCTCTTACTTTGCATGATATGAATGCTTGCTAATTAAAAACCAAACCAAACAAAAGTCAA
Source organism: Vireo altiloquus (assembly GCA_013396875.1). NCBI lineage: Eukaryota > Metazoa > Chordata > Aves > Passeriformes > Vireonidae > Vireo > Vireo altiloquus. Next base: position 180,766 of record VZRF01012415.1, read on the forward strand.
ACAAAACCAAAGCAACACAAAGTACTTTTTTTTCATCTTAACGTTACATCTCTGAAGTACACCAGGAGGACCTTCGAATCTGGTGAAAACTTACTTCAGAGAAAACAGTAAATTCCTGTTTGCAAAAGGACAGAACTTGGTTGGTAACAGAAATGCTTAGCCCTAGGATTTCCCACAACCAACAACCTTCTGAAATGCACATATGTCTAACTCCGAGGGCCAGAGTATTCGTGCCTGGTCCCAGTCTGTCTCCCTGCTGCTGCAGTAGCCAAACCTCCTGCAGAGGCTCGGGCAGTCTGACAGATCTGGCTTTCCCTCTATGGGAGTATTAATTTGTTTTGCATCTGCTGTTGTAACATTAGGCTCATTTTTGATCCTTTTGCCCTTTCTGTGGTCAGTTATACAGCCCTAAAGTTTTCAAATAGTTGTCTCTCACTGGGGTATGAGTCGTGCTTTAGGCTATTTGCTTAAATGCAGTACTTGTTGAGATAAAGCTGCTGGGAAAGGGAGGGAGTCCCATATATCTAATAGTTTAGTTCTAGGAGCTGCCAGGGATGTACTGTTACACCGCAGTGTCTGAAACAACAATAGATTTTCTCATATAGGATAGCAGGCTCTCATATAGGATAGCCTAGAAGGTGTCACATTGATTTGCCATTTGAAAATCAACCACAAATTTTTGTCAGTGAAACTCCTGCGAGAAGACAGTGTAATTACTAAAACCAGTTGGAGTTGGATTTTAAAATGGCAGGCAACTGTAGAATCTTACAAAGAGGCTTTTTCAGTCCTCTTACCACAATAAACTTTAAAAAGAAAGGGAGAGGCCTGTTTTCCACATAAAAGTATTTGGCAACCTGACTTTCATTGACTTGCCAAAAGATGTATCAGAGGGGCTGAGGTAATCCACTAATTTCTGAGGTGGTGAAGCAGAAAGGTGCAAGTGGGCTAGAGATAGGGGCAACTGCAGGAGCAGAGGGAAAGGTCAGCTAGAACTCTAAGATCTCTAGAGGACACCATATTCTCAAGCAATATTCATCATTTAGAGCTATAAAACCTAAGTAAAAAAATGTCTCAAACCTGTGCCAAGACCCAAAGAGTTTGAAGGTAAACATTAGATAAGAATTAGCTGTATTCATTCTGTCTTTTGCTGCCGAGGCCTCACAGCACAACAAAGAACTATTGATCAAAAAGGTCATGTAGAAGAGGGCAGGGTTTGAAGAAACTGAATTTAAAAAAAAACAAAACAACCCAAATGAGACAAATGCAAAAATAGTAACTCAGAGATGAATGGAGTTCTCTACATCAGACATTTCTCACATGCATTCATTTGTCTGTACAAATATAGTGAATATCTACCATTTTCTTGGTTTGCACAGTGACATCCCCCTGTAGTTTCCAGAGATTGAATTGGTGAGTAATTACATGTATTCCTCTAATTAAAGTGGGAAAAGTAGCAAAAGAAAACATGATGTTGCACTTGGGTTTTCCACTTGGTGCTGTTCTACTCTACACATCTTGCACAGATACTTAAGGCTGCTCACACATAAAGTGGTAGCCACTAGTGACTGACCTATTATTGAAGCATTTAGGATTCCCATGTTAGCAGCAGCAGCTGCTAAGGGATATTATATGAACAAACTGCTGTTATCTTGATCTTCTTGACCAGAAAGGTTTTTTCCCCTTCTTTGGGGTTACGTGGTAAAGGGGAATAATTCTTTGTAGCTGGGATCTGCAACTTGTCAGCCTCTCATATCCTGAAAAATATTAATAAAGGACAATTTACTTAAGTGAGTGCTGCTGGAAAAAAGGCCTTAAAATACAAGAGATTCTAGTGTCATCTGCAGACAGCAATCTGCTAAGTGTGTTTGTGTTTTGGGGGGCAAGCGGAAGAAGAGCACTCCCTGTGAATGACAAGTGCCAATCTCATAATGTCATGTTACCATTGGGGATGAATAAAGAAAAAGGCCCATTATATCTAACTAGAAAGCAACTTAACAAAGAAATACACTGTGTTAGTGAGAGGAAGGATAGACTTGTGGTTAGCGCACAGGAGTTGCTGATTCGAATTTCTGGCTATTTGAGAGACTTCCTTCATGGCCTTGGGCGACTCACGTACTGCCACGCTTCAGAATGGGAGTAGCACCCAAACTGGAGAGGGAGATTTCCTAGAGTGATACCTTCCCTTTTCAGCACTCAAATGGGTACCCAAATGGACAGATCTTCAAGATGCTGCAAAAAGATTTTTTGAAAATGTACAATAAATGTACAACTATAGGGTTTGGACACGTTTTTCTTCTTGATTCTTTTCTGTTTTTCCCCTCCCTCCCCCCCATTTTTTTTTTTTTTCTTCTCCCTTTCTTAGGAAAGTCTGGCTCTGATGCTGGTTATTGAGCATTTGAGAATCTGATCCTTGACCTCCCTTGGGATTCTGACTCTTAGTCATTTTAAGGCCTGGTTTCCCAGCTGAAAGTGGAGATAACAATGCTTTCTTTATCTTACTGCCTGCCAGTTTTGTCTCTGTAGACACTGAAGCACTGGGGAGAGGGATTGCCTTCTCTAATATACAGGTATTTCACCCAAATCTTTGAGGGGGATTGAAATGGGAACTTTAGGCATTAGTGTGATGAAAGGAAGCATGCAAGTGGTGCTAGAAGCAGCCATTTTGATTTTTAGTAAGTGGTGAGCTCAATTCAGTAGTATTAAAGACTTAAAGAAAGAGAAGACAATTTGGGTGTGAGTCAGGATTTCTTCAAGACTTGGGAATGTTGAGATTGAAACTTGTGGGTTGAGCACATCTCTAACCAGGGTTAGATTAGAGTCTGTGTTGAAGTATGTTTTCAATTATATTCTGTTAGAAAAGTAATGCTGAAATTTATCTTAAGTTGTCACAGTGCTTCAAAGCATGGGCTTTTCCTCTCTCTAAGTCCTTGAACAGACGCAGGATGTGTTGCGGCAAAACTGTTTCCAATTAAGTCAATGCATTCTGTTCTTTAATGTTTCAGGACTTTAAGTTAAAGAAAAATCCTGTAGTCAGAGTTCAGAAGGATAATTCAGATAAAATTGCCTGGAAAGCAGTCATTTGCTTGAGTTTCTGTGGCTGTACTGTGTCGGGTCATCAGGGTGACACATAGCCATGAACTTCACTGACATTCTGCTGACTAACATTGACTGGGGATCCAGCTCTTCTCTGGGGCAGGTCACTGAATGTGAAAGAGGGACTTGAAGCATCTGGGTTAAGGGAAATAAGTTATTCCAGCACATTTCTCTGTTGCTTGTATCTGCTGTGAATTTTTGCAGCATTAAGTGCGTCTTGTCTAGCTGAACAAGTTCTTGGGGTTCCAAGGGTTTTCCACTGACTATCTGAAGCATTACTCTTCATTACCCATCATTTTGTGGAGCACTTTGCTGGAAACTTCTGTCGTGCTGAAAATTAAAAAGGGATTGAGGGGGAGTAATGGGTTTTTCAGATGAATGTATGTATACACAGAGCACATTAATTGTTCAGGTTCAGGTCTCCAACTCAGGGCAAATGCTTGCATGTGTACATTTGACACTCTTATTTGTCAGTTCTTGGAGCTGCCTCTGCAGGTATCCCTGAACAACCCTCTCTAGTAGTCTTCTGTATGTTCTCTGTCATGCATGCCACCTCCACTCCTGCAGCCTGCTGGGCAAAGGCTTCCCTGCTGAACCCTAACTAGCCAGGTTATGCCAGAGCTTCATTTGGCTCACCGATGTCCACTGCTTTGCAATGACTGGCCTGCTCAATTCTGTTTTCTGTCCAGGACAAATTTAGGATCACTCAGAATACATACTCAAGCTGGCTTTGGCAAAAGTAAAATATATGTGGTAATGATGATGAAAATAAATCCCTGCATTTTCATGTAATAAATGAATAATGAAACTCTTGAAACATATGAAAAAAATGTCAGTTTCTTACTCTGGTCATTATTCTGTTTCAGGAGTATATGTGACAGGCAGTCAGTACTGAGTGAGTTTTGGATTTTTTCAAATTTAATGAAAACTTTTTTTTTCTTTTTTAAAAAAAATTTTGAGAATAAGATGTATTGTGGATAAAGATGTTTCTGAAGAAATTCTCCTAATGTTGTCTGCTTAGTTGAAAGAAGTTTGTGCAGGTATTCAGAAATGCATTAACCACCCATAGGGAGATCTAACAAAAAGTGTTCATAAATTGCTGAGTAGTTCTGTTGAAGATCAGAAAGTTTCTTCAGCTTCTCTTCACAAATATAATCTTATCTGTATGACTCTGCAAAGTCTTTTCACCATTACTGCAATCTGTCAGTGTGTGCAGTGATGGGTGGTAAGAAGATAAAAGCTTGGATTTCAGTTTCCTACTTTTTTTAATGTGTTTAATACATGTACAAAAAAAACCCAGGTAACTTAGAAGTTCCAGTATCGAGTTGGTCGTAACTGTGAAGCTGCTTACACTTGGTTCTCTTAAAACTAGATCTGACTTACTTTGGTATTCTTAAATGATCAGTTAGAAATCTGGCATGTGAAAATATAAGAAAATATCTAACATAACATTATGGCACAGTGTAATTCAGAATGGTGTCCTTCTCTAGGCTTCAAAAGGCAGGTCAAACCTCTCTTCCATCTAAAATTTTAGTTGCAAGCTGTTTTAAATAAACTTCCTGCACATAGAAGGTACTGGAACTTTGATGTATTTTGATGTATGCGCCATGGGATAATTGTACTATATCTGAAGGATATTTGGTTGTATTATCCATGACAAGTATGCTGTTTCCCTTGTCTGTGTTTATCATCTTAGCAGTGTGTTTTTATCATAGAAAGAGGATATGCTTTTCTCTTAGTATAAGCAAGAAAACCTAAGAAAAATAACCCAATTTTGACATGGGTCCCCTTAGAACTTGGGGAAATATTATACATGCCCTCTTAATGAGGGGTTATAAAAGACATTTATTTTGCTTAGGAAAAAATGTGGAATATTAGATCTCATTCTGGAAATGAATGGCTTTGGGCTTTCATGCCTACGAGGGTGCGAATTTTGTGTTCCGTGTAGAACTCTATAGTGGACACCACTTTGAACCAATTCTTGACTGACTGAGTGTGTTCTGTCCTCTTTCTAAACCACAGCAGAAATCTATTTCAGTGTGGTGTCAAGCGGAGGCTATTTGAATGAGCAGATTTTAAAAGAGAGAGATTAAAAAATTTGAACATAATAAATAACAGAGTAGCAAAATCATTTGCTATAAATGAATGAGTGCCCATCTGAGAAAGAATGAAGGAAACTTCCAAACCAATGAAACTAAGATACTTTTATTTAAAGTTTAGCATATATGTAAGAGCTTAATTAGCATGCCTTATTATTTAGTCTGAGAATCTATTCTGAAATCATTGTATTGCTCCTGTCAATGTAATAGTTTCCTCCAGACAGAGGACCATATGACTTTCACAACAAACGCTATTCATTGCCTGATAGATGCTTCATGGAGGAGTGCAACATGTTTATATCATCCTTTCCTGCCTATAGGCCTTGAGGGAGGGCCTGGTGGTGTAGTGGATATGCACACGGCATAGCAAGTTGCCGAGGCCCAGGAGTCGAGGGTTCAAGTCCTGGCCAGGCTCTCCCCGGGCAGGCAGTGCTCGTTAGCCCTGCAAGGGGGCAATCTGCCTACGTCCTGAGGAGGACCTCACTGCCACTGTCCAGAATTGCTTTGGCCCGGCAGATTGAACCTCGGGATGAAAGGGTGGGCTCAGATCTGCGCGCCCTGTGTCTCACCTAAAAAATCCAGTGCGCAGGCTGGGAGGTCTGAAAGGAAAGAGGCCTCCCTCGGATCTTCGTACGCGAAGACTGGCCAGCAAAAAAAAAAAATAGGCCTTGAAACTTATTTAGAGGAGAAACCACAGCTGCTTTTTTTCCCCAAAGAGCATCAGTGTTTTTATTACTGGCGGTGTGACTCAGCTCTAATGCCAGTGACCTAGATCCTTGCCATAATGGGCATTATCTCAATAGTCATAGCGCAGTCATTCGAATGCTTCCGTTTTGCACTAGTGGCACCGAATACAGAGGGATTATACAGTAGCAAGCAGATCCCTAATAGTCAGAACTGCTGTGCTGTATTGACATACGGCTGGCAAGAGACACTTTGAATATTATCAGTGGCTTTTCAAGTTTTGAGTAAATAGGGCATAATTTAAGTGGTGGGGATGAGATAGTGAAGTTATGGATTTCGCAATTGCTTAGCTTAAATGAGACTTATTTCCTGCAGCAACTGACATTTATTTATAGTAAGAAAAAAGACACCGAGAACATGACAGACACACTGCCTGATCTTCTTTTGGCATTTTGATCCATTCCTTGTTGACTGGCATCATATGCTTTTATTCACCTGCTGCTTGCTGCTTACAGTACTAACTTGATCTCAAGCTTATTTTGATAGAAAGGTGTGTCTGTTTTGACAAAAGTACACTTGCACAAGGCACTTGTGGCCAACACAATACAGTAGGAGTGTGAAGATTGCCTGATAACTTCAGGTGTAGCCAGCAAACACTGACCGGCATGTTGTCCCTCAGTGAGCTATTCAGCTTCCTAAAGTTACACATGCACCAGAAAAACTTCGATGGCTCAGAGATTAAATTACTTTCTTTTCTTTCTTTCACCCTCCCTTTCTTTCTTTTCCCTTTCCACCCTCCATCTGGCCTTCCAAGGAAGGTATATTGACATTTGCCCTAGATTGTCACTGAGACAATGATAAACAGTGTGGCATTGTTTTGTAAAGGTCAGATTTTTTATATCCTTTTTCTGACTGCTGCTCTCAGGTTTTGATCATTTAGGCTAAATACTTTCAGAGGTAGCATCTCAACATTTTAAGATTCTTGAATAGTTGCAGTAATTTAAGATTTTATAAATAATTACTGTATTGCATAAAAAAATCTCCCTTTTGACTGAGTTAGGACTGCATCTAAAGGACTAAAAATAGATCCATCAGTGCCTAAGGGCTTTAAGTTGAGTCTTTACATGAATTCATGGATGAGTTTACTTGGAAAACATTGACCGGCACTGGAAAACAGAAGCTGGACAAAATTAACAGCAAATCCTCTCAGCAAAGTAGATCTGTTGGCTGTCAGCTGCCCTAGATTTTAGAGTGCAAAACCACTCAGACGGTTGCTGAGCATCAGTGGCTCAGAGAGTTGGGGAAATTAGCCTCTGGTTGTGAGCATAATTGGATTCCATTTGGAGAACTTTCAAAGTTTTAATATTTTAAATATTTGAGTGAAGGAAAAGTGGTTTGTTTTCATTGCTGTATCTGTAGGGCTGGAGGGTATTTTCATTTTCTGGTTTTAATGCCTAATTCTCCTTAGAGGATCTTAGCATACAGGCTGCTTTATAAAGGATCCTTCTGTTGTCCTTACTGAAGCACCTACCTCCATCCACCCTTTTCCTTGTTGGAGCATCCGGTAAGTTGTGCAATAGGTACAGTGAGAGCAGTGACTTCAAATGCAGAAACTGATATCACCTCCAAACATGTCAAAAGCACATGTCCTGCTTCAACAGCCCTCCTTTTTACCATGGTAAAGTTTCAGTAAGGATTGAGAGCATCAGAAAAGTAAACCCAGGATTATTAAAAAAAAAAAGCTGTAAAAAACTCCCACTACTTCCTTTTGAGGTTCTTTAATATTTCCTACAGGTCTGTAGAGGTCTGCTGATCGTATTTGCAGCAGTAAGTCTATTTTCATCTCAGATACAGGGCAAAAAAAGGTTTTATTTTTTGTTTTTAACCTAAAGTGAGTTAATGGGAGAAATCACTTTCTTATATACCCCAAACCAATACAGATAATAATTCTCATCCTCTTTGACTACTCTTTCCAGTACTTCATGAATACCTGTTAATGATCCTTCAATCCCATATTTCCATGGACCACTACTCATTCCCCATACACTCCAAAAGTTGTCCATCAGGACATGCATATTAATTAAAAAGAATTGTGTGAGCTTTTTTTCCAGAACCTCCGGGGCCAGGTAGCCATAAGATTTTACATAAAAGAATTTTATGAGTTAAAAAGAATGTCCTCAATCGTTTTTGCTCAGAAAAAGAGAAGATTTAAAAAAAGAGAGAAATTAGATTTCCTGAGATGTAACACAGATTCCTGAAATTAATAATCTAATTGAAAAGGCTCATATACATGTGGACGTGCATGCATATGTGTGCATCTTTGTCTGTCTCTGCATTTCCTAGAAGTTGGTTTAAGAGTTCAGACTGGAACAAATCTGGCTGTTAGAGCTCCTCTCTGTTTTGTGAGGCATTGAATGGCCACAAATGCTAATCAACACAGGTAAGACAAATCAACACTTCATTGATCACAAAATAATGCAGATTTGATGTGATATGTAGGGTTAGAAGAGCTGCATCCATTTGGGTGTCATTGAGGCTATAAAATCCAGAGCACAAATGTGCTGCAAGGGAGAAGGAACAAAAAGCCATTTGTGTGCATAAAGTTCACAAGGACAAGTGAGGGATCCAGAAGGAAATATGAAGGAGAGAACCATGGAAAATGTTTATGGTCCTGAAAAAAGATATAAGTGACTGTTCAGAATAATACATTTTCCTAGTTACACAATACAAACAGCAGAGGGAATTCTGAAAATTGATTCCTAGGTATGTGGAAACTATTCCTGATTACTTTGATTTAACTCATGCTATGTGGCTTAAATGAGGCTGTGATAGATATGCAGCCTGTGTCAGAAAGAGAGCATTTAATTATGTAAATCTGATTAAAAGGCACTGCATTGTAACAATGATAATAACTAAAACATCAGTTAAAAAAAATAATAATTTCAAGTGCTCAAGATGTCAGGGTTAATTGTTTGATTTTAAGGTCGAATTCCAAGTGCACTCCATCATTCCTCTTCCCTTTTTATGGAGAGTTTGTTGAAAAAAATCAAAGAGGGGAGAAAATACAAGGGAGTAAAATTGGTGTTTTTAGCAAACCCCATAAAATTGTGCACTTTTTTTTCTACTTGAAATTAACCTGCCTTGACATATAAGAGGTATTAAATTTTATTTCTGGACTTATCACTCTATACTTCCAGTATAAAATTTTACATTCAGTATTCTCTCCAAACTTATATAAATGCATTTCTCTTTACCCATAACCATACATAGGACAATTAACAGTGATTAGACTGACAGAGCATCACTGTTTGCTCAGCAACAACGCCCATCCACCCCAAACCCTTTGTTTACTTTGTATCATCTTCCCTCTTGTATACTGTAATACTCTTTTCTAAAAGCAAGTAAGTTCTGTGAACAGTTTTGGGTGGAGTTTTGCTTCAAGTTAGTATTTTGATTTGAAATTAAAGGATGTTTCTTCAGTCAAATGTCTTTTTCTTTGGGAGAATAGGTGAAGATTCCTCTGGTCAAAGTTTGTGAGCAACGCTGACTTCATGATGAAGCTGCTGATGTCATAGAAAAAGTGCCTCTTGGCAGAAATGCACCTAAGCAATTATTACAAAAGTCTGCAGGCATCTTACCTTCTGTAGATAAAACTAAGCTTTTCCAATGTTACTAGATTTGAGAGAAATGAGGTGATCTTGTTTCTTTTCAGTTGAATGAAATATACATATATCTTACACATATCTCAGTAAATGTAAGTTGCTGGTTTTAGCAAAGATTTCACATATTAGTAGAAACCTAAAGAGGAATTTGTGCTATTTGTTACATTGAGCCAAATTCCTTTCTGACTGTCCTCTGGAATAATTTTTGCTGCTTTTGCACCTCATTCCCTATTCCTGATTGCTATCAGATAGACAATTCCTCCTTTGGGTTTTTTTTTTTTTTTTTTTTTTTTCAGACTCTTTAATTTTTATCAACACAAATTCAAGCCCTTTTTAGCAGATATTTTTTCTGATTTTTCCAGCCAAGGAAGGAGCTTTAGCAAACAAAAAGAAATCATTGACACAGAACAAGTTGTGGAATTTGCTGCAGCTCTTAATTTTGGAAAACCAATGTTTAAGAATTTAAAGTAAGAATATCCAGGTTTGTGCAGAGCAGGGCTGCAGTAATGTTCAATGTGATGATTGCATTCACTGTGCACTCCAGAATGTTCAACACCTCTTACTTACAGAGGACCTGAGAATATGAGAGCTGCCTGTGAATATGGCCTTTTCCTGATCATCTCCCACTTGCCATTTTTAGAAACAGGACAATGGACCAGACATTTGTTTAGAGCAGAACAATGATTCAGTTCCTATGTAAAGCTTTCCTTCTCCCCTCAGGACCCAAACTTGCCTGCACTGTGTTTCCAGTGTCCAGTTTAGACTGAAATTTTTTTATGGCAGAAGTAATATCTTCTTTTTAATATCTACCTTGCTGGTAAAGTTGAGGTCATAGATAAATGTGACACTAGATACAATGAAAATAACAGTTCTGGGATCATGTAAGTGAGAAGCAGGATGCGTTCTCTGACATTTGTTTGTGGTACACATCAGTGTATGATAAATATATTTGTAGTGATTTCCAATTTTTCTCAAGGTAGACTGAAATGGAAGCTCTTTTTGTGATAGTCTGATGCTCTTATTATGTAGATGACATTTTCAAGTCTAATGTTTAATTCTGGAATGGAAAGTGGTTTCTGCAGCTTAGATAAAACCAAGTGGAGCTTGGGTGATTTTTTTGCCTTTAACATATGCTGAGATGGATGTGTGCAGGTCAGTGTCTCAAAAATAGAGAGGAAATAAAGGATCTATCATCAGTAAACTCAAGGACTGCAGCCTGGAAAATTCTTATTTTTAATGTGTTCTGTTGATAATAGAATATCTTACCTGGCTTTGGGTCCAGGTAGAGGGCAGGTGGAAGACAACTTGGCAACACTGCACATTAGACAACTGATAGATAAAGGGTATACAGGAGGGCAGTCATGCAGGAAAACTGCTGAAATTAGCCTTCAGACAGGGATCCCCTGACTGTCAGAGGAAGTTTTGAATGTGGGTGTTAATGATATTAGTATAGAATGTTCGACTGTCTCGAGCTTATGATGGCAGTGCCTTACCTGTGAGATGTGGAAAATGACTCCACCACCCATGTGCTTGTAGCACAGTGACTTGCAACACAAGCTGCCACTCTTTTGTAAGTGAGAAGTATCATTAAATGTGGTGAGCCAATTTTTCTCCTAAAGATGCTGCTCTTGGAGTAGCAGCTACAAATTCTGTTCCTGTGTAGTGTGGGTGTGCAAAGGGGAATGACACTCTTTAAAACCAAATGCATCTATGCTCACCAAAGACTGTATAAGGATTTGATTTTTTTGACTTAGAAGTCATTTGCAGAACTTCAACCTGGATTACTTGGAATAATAGAGCTGTCACTAATGAAATATTTTGTAAAAGCAAGTGCAAATTGCACCCTTTTCAAGAGCCCACTGGGTAATAGCAGAAACAGAACAATAGAAATGAGGCAGACCAGCGAGAGGAACCAAACATAAATCTAAGATGCTGAATTCTATTGAGACAAGAGTAGCTTGCAGTATGAATGCTTCTCTTAATTTATTTCCTGTCTCCTTCTCCCAGTTTTTGCATTATTCTGTAGGGAATCCCATTACTGATTTAGATCATTAGCAGACTTCCCAAGATATTTGTGCTCCTGTGGAACATCTTTGTCGGCAACATGGATGGTGGGATTGAGTGCACCCTCTGCAAGAGTGCTGATGACAGCAAGCTGTTGACATTCTGTGGGGAAGGGATGCTCTCCAGAGGGACCTTGGCAGGCTTTTAAGAGGTGGGTCTTTGCATATATCATGAAGTTCAATAAGGCCAAGGAATAGCTCTCAAAGTGTTTGCAAGGTCCTTGGGCTGAGGCAATTCCAAGTACAAGTACAGGCTGGGTGCAGAACAGATTGAGAGCATCTCTGGGGACAACTTAGGGGTGTTGGTTGATGAGAAGGTCAAGATGACCTGAGCTTCCAGCTCAGAAAGCCAAGCCTGTCCTGGGCTGCGCCAAAAGCAGTGTGGCCAGCAGATCGAGGGAGGTGATCCTCCCACAATACTCTGTTCTCGTGGACCCTAACCGAACTGCTGTGTTCATCTGTTTGATCCCCAAAAAACCTGTTTGAGTGAGTCCAGAGGAGAGCCATGAGGATAATCGGAGGTCTGGATCACCTCTCCTAGAAGACAGGCTGAGAAAGTTGGGGATCTTCATCCTGGGGAAGGCTCCAGGGAGACCTTTTAGCAGTTTCCCAGTGCCTAAAATGGGCTACAAGAAAGCTGGAGAGGGACTTTTTACAAGAGCAAAAAGTGACAGGACAAGCAAATGAAGGAATCGATCTCAAAGTGTTCACAAGCTTTAGAAAAACTGTATATGATTTTGCATATAGGTCAAGGAATTTTTGATAGGTTTTCAGACAATGTTACGATTCATAATGTCTAAGTTTGGTTTTTGCTACTTAGAATTATTTTGAAACAAAGGTGCTGTTAGGAATACCTCTTGTACAAGAGTCCCGAAGAAGGATGGATTTCATCTACTCTGAATGTCGTATAAAATCAGTTTCTGTCTTTTTTCTACCCTCAAAAATTCCTGGTTTCCTGGTAACTCTTAGGCTTATTCTTTTAATCTCTTTGCAGCATGTAGAGCTGATGGGTAGGGGTCTAGAATATTTCCCCATCCCCATGGGCATTTTCACAGTGCAGCTGTTGATCATGTGAACATATTCATGTTTCCTTCACAGCTGACACCCTGCAAATGTCTGGCGTGCCTGGAGATGGCAAACGTGTTCGGAGCAAAAGGAGCTTTCTTCTTGTAGGGATGGCATGTCAATTTTCTGGAGGGTTAGGGAATTTGAAGTAAGAATAGGTATTTCTTCAATTGCATTAAGACAATATAGCCTATCAATGAATAAAAAGTGTTTTGTGCTGAAGTAGGGATCTAGGAATACAGACAACAGAAAACCAAGTAACTTTATTTTTATTCCCTTAGAAGTAAAGGATTTCAGAGCAATAATGTTAAACATTTCACAGATTTAAGATTTTTAGCTCGTCTCACCTCACCTTTTTTTTTTCTTTGGTAAAAGATGCCTCTTTAAAACTCTCTTTTGCTGTGAAGTTTAATAAATTTTTGACAGCTGTCAGACTAGGGATGTGCTGAGAATGCTGCCTATCACACTGACCAACTGTGTCACTGCTTCTTTGTTCTTCCATCTGTCTGTCTTTTTCTGTTTGTCATTTTTTGTCCCACTCCATTACTACAAGTGCCTTTCAGACAAGTAGCGTTTTTGCAAGGTGTTTTGTACAACACCTACACAATTGCTCCTGATGCATGTCATCCACTTGAGTTTTTTCTATTTATTCAATTCTCTTTTCAAGCTAAAAAAATCCTACAAGGTAAAATGAGATCAACGCCCTGCAAAACCAAATATGTTAAATCTCATATGAATGCAATTATAATTTTGACAAGAGTCTAAAATGTTTAAAGCAGAATCTCCAAGGCATTAACTTCTGTCAGTACTTGCTTCTTCACTAAAGCAGAGCTTGTGCCTTTATGCAAGGATTGAACAATCCAGTCAACTAATTAACTATGCCTTCTGTCACTCTTTTGAACCCTTTCATTTGAGGGTGCATGAATGTTTCCCTCTGTAACCTAGTGAACCTAATATAAGACAGTGAATTGTCATTTGAGCTAATCTGACCATATTATTTTCTCTGTTTAAGGAAATAAGGCTACAAGGACACATTTATTGCATATCAAATTATTCAGGTCTTTTGTGTTCAGCAAAGCTCATTTTAACAAAAATCTGATAAAGGAATAAATATGTAATGATGAGTAAAATAATTCGTACTGGATAGAATTGACATATCTAATTCTAATGTTAATGGACTTAGTACCAGGAGACAGACAGTTATGCTTCTGTAATCTGCATTGCATAAATCACCTGACAGAATATGTTAGGCTTATATACCAGCAAAGCGGACATCTGTGTTCGAAGTTAAACCTTAGAACACATATCTGTTCCCACAATCTTTTCATTTGGTAATACATGATCCACAACCGCCACCGAACTAGTGATCTTTCTCCATTTTTTCCAACAGGAAGGATCCAGTCTGCTGCTGGCTTTCTGCTTGCCCACTGCCTTGCTTTGGAAGCCTATCCCTATGGTGCTCCTCACACTGGTCCTGTCCGTGTGCTCCAGGCACTGAGATAACTCTCTGGCTGCTTTGTGACTGCCCCCTCTACCCCTTCAATTGTGGAGATGTGCCATCCTGCCTATTACTGCTCTGTGGGTGTATTCTTACCCCATTCTAATGAGGCTATTAAAGATGAGATGAGCCTTAATATCTGGGAATAGCGTTTTCTAGTGTCATATAAGGCACATAGGTGCATGGACAAATGGACTGCCTCTACAGTGGGTGTCTTGTTCTCAGAGCTATTGTCTTGGGAATAGTCCTTGATATTTCAAGCCGTGTTTCCCCGTTTCCTAGATATATTCCATTTGTCAGACACAACCCAGCTTCAGAATGGCCGGTTTCTAATCACTGTGGTGTGCTGTAGGACCCTAGAGATGTAGGGAATTTTCACCATTTGCAAAAGTTTGTATTTTGCTAAAACATTTTTTAAAAACCCAAACCAAACCCACAAGTAAAGAACCCAAACCCTACCACTCCCAGGTCCCACCAGCTTTCAGTATTAGAAACAAAGCACAATTCTTCTTTTAAAGTATGGCACAGTTCTTCTCTTAAATTAAGGGGAAAATTACATTTGTTTCTTGCAGGCTGCAGTTTTAGAAAGGGAGAGAAGGGAATGGTACAGAGGTATCAGTCTCTGAATAAAAAGTCCTCTTTCATATATAAAAATTTGTTGAGAATGAAACAGATAAATTTTACCCAGTCACTATGAAGCAGAAAGAACAACTGCAAAGTAGCTCTGTAGAATATTAGTGATTGTTTTGTTTCATTTTGATTAAAAATTTTTTAAACAAGAGCATGATGAGAGTATATATATATATATAAAAAAAGATTTTACTGTAAATACTAACATGTTGAGACTGATCTATCTGTTGCTTGGCAGAGGGTAAAAACCCAAATGTGTAGTTTGGTATTTCAGTGTGAAATACCTTCATACCTTATATATTTTTATAAGAAAATATGTTAATTATTTAAGAAAATATATATTTATGACTTCATATATATATATATATTTTTTTTTTTTTTAAGGCATGAGACTTAGTCTTACATAAACTCTTGTTTATATATCCAATCCCATCTTTCTGAAATCATGTCATAGCTTTGAGGGAAAAACTGTATACAACAGAGAGTTTGGAGGTTTGAACAAGTCAGCAATAATAAGACAGTTTAATATTGTGCATGAATATACTAGAATGAAAATAAATGTCAGCTGAATAATGAAATATAAATACAAATAAAAAAATAATAATAAAAAATAAACATCAGTAAGTCCCACCCACCCATCAATGCATGAATGTGACTGGAACAGAGAGGACAGCAGTGCCCACAATGACATCCAGCAAAAAGTTACTGCTTCACACCACGTTCTATCTCTGAGATGTCATTAGATAACATTGCAATTCAGTATCTTAGTCATTCCTTTTTGTACATTACTGTAGCATGATCCACTATGCTTTAAAAGCAGCTCTTGTGTGTTTCTTTTTGTTCACTTCTTACAATATGTTCTGTTTTGTATCAATGAGGGTAGAACATTTTATACAGAGTCATAAGGGAAGGGCTGTTTTTCTTTAAGGAGTTGGTCAGGTTGTCCAGGATTTTTTGTGTTCACAGAAGCAGGACTTCTTAGCTTGTATCTGCATTTCACCTTCATGTGGGGTTGTTACCTTCACCTCCCTCTGTCACTAGCCTCCAGGCACGTGTTGTCTCCTATCTGTCATGTCTCATTCTTTGAATAAAACCCATGTTTGGAAGATGGGAAGTGAAGGCCAGGACTGAATTCTATGGATACACATAGAGGAGACACTCTTTATGTAGATCTCCCCCTTCCTGAATGGTTGCAGGAAGCAGCTGCCTTGATTTCTTCAATTTGTGCAAGTCTGTGTTTATAGATAACATCTTGCAGGCTGTACCACATTCAGCTCCAACTTTATGGGAGCAAATTCTATCTACTGCAGCAGGTGTAGCATGGATTCAGCAACAGGACCATGAAGTGGCTTGGATGGACTGCATTTGGGTACTCCAAAATTAGTAACACTGTAGGAGATGGAACTTTGCCTCCAAATTTTCTCTGTTTTTCCTCTGGGCCTACTGTGGTAAGAACTGGTGCTCTCTGAAAGAATTTGAATTAATCTTAGGGCATGGTGCTTTTCTTTAGATATCCTCTGTTTGGAAAAGGCCATTAAACCCTTCTTATGAAGTGAGTGCATCTTTTCACACAAATACATTTCTGGAAGAGGTGTGTTTGCCATTTGAGCTGTTGCTTAAGAAACCTTTTCAGTAGCTATTAGCAACTGTACAGATAGATTTAGAGTCAAGAACTGAATTTGCGCAATTCGAACGTGGAGTTGCTTGGTTAAAATGTATTTCAATAGAAAAGAAATCTGCAGTGACTGACCCAAAATGACTGTGTTTTTGAAGGCTTGATTTGCACATCACCTAAACTTGCTTTTGTCTTTGCTTGCTTTTACATGGAAGAGTGGTTATCTTTGCATTATGGTTGTATAATTCCTTTATAGACTGCTCTTCTGCGAAAAGTTAATATCCTTGCCACCAGCTCAACAGGGTGGCACAGATGAATCCCATGCTAATGTCCGGTGGGTATCAAGAAGGAGGACAATCTCAGTGCAGAACCTCAGTCATGCATCCAGTCCTAGGATCCATGTACATCAGATTTCTTTGTAACTTTGCTATGAACCTTCGGGGGAGCTACACAATATTTGGGTTATCTGTAGAGTACATTGAGAGACAGAATATTAACTATTTTGAGGGAAGAATTCTGATCCCCACTTTACTCTGTCCTCCACTGGCCAAATGCTTTCTTCCCATGAGTCACCTATCTATTTTACACCAAATTTGCTTAGCAGACTGCCTGGTGGCCTGGTCTCTGCTGCTGAAACCTGTGACACGGTTAGCTAGTACAGAACAAAACCTTCCTGCCTTCTGTTTTCAAGTAAGTCAGGTCACTGTCACTGCCAATAATGCTTTCCTCTGTATTTTTTATACACTTGAATATCATGCACTTATATTGGCATTCTTTGGGAATTAAAATGTGGTGTTGACTGTTTATGCCACATTACATTAGCCATCCCACTGGGGTCTACAGGAGTATTCACACAAGGAAGGAATCCAGGTCTGAGCCTTTGATTCCTGTAGCATTCTTCTTTTAACCAAACCAAAATATTAGTCTGTGCTTAGATTATGTTCAGTTGCAGCTGAGACATGATTGTTTGTCTTTCAGATTCCATTCACATGACTATTTTTTCATAACTGATATAGGTTAATTTATACTACATGCTCTCAGGACTATGTCATGTGAAAAGTAATATTTAGATAGCCAAATATCTGACACAAAAAGCATATGACTATCACACATACATGTTTAAAACTGAGAAATCACATCTCCCTACTTGCTCATATTTTTCCCCATTTATGTTGGTTTACTTTCAGTAAATACAACTGCAGATCTTTGGCCTGTGTCACACGTCAAGTAAGGATAAGAACACTCAATACAGGAACTCAGTTTTCAAATGTGAATGAGGCAGATACCTAAATCTCAGCACTTTCCTTATATAACATATAAATTTGAACTGCCAGATTATGCAGGTGTATGATCAAGGAGTAACTTGTACATACAAGGACCCATTTATGACAATTCAACAATTTGTGTGAGGAAACGAAAATAAGTTTAGAGCATGCCCTTTGGCATGTACACACTTTGCCAGAGTAATTGATGGAATGAATACTGAATACCTCATCTAAGGACATTAAAATACAGAGCTGCTAAAAGTCACTAAAGCAAAGGATTTTACACATTTTAAAATTAAAATATTTTGCTGGATTCGGACTATTTCATTCTGTGTGCTGTCTTTCTTAAACCCAATATAATAGAAAAACTAGATTTTCATAGGTTTTTTTTTTAATTACATTGCAAATGCTGTGAAAATTGTAATGAGCTAGAGTTTAGATTTGGAAGCATTTAACTACTCCATTTCCATCTGAATTAACATATAATACCATCTTTAATTCTGTATTTATCACAGGAAATTTTTTGCTTGAAAGATGTACTTCTGGGAATATATTAATTGTCCTGTGCCATAATATCACTTCTGAAAGGATTAAGTCTTTAAATATTAGAGTTCAGTAGGACTGTTCTTAATCTTTGCTGTAATGATAAATACTGAATGTCAGACCTTTTCAAAGATCCAAACTGGAAACGTCGTTTATCTCACTAAAATGAGGGGAAGCTCCACATGTGTACATATGAAAGTAAGGAATTGTTATCCCAAATATAGCTTGCAAAGATAATTGGAAAGGATTAATTTACTTCATGTGGCTTTCAGGGACATGAATAGTCTGCTGTGTTCCCAGGAAACAAAGAATTTGGAAGTCTTTTGCTGGTGCAAATTTGTCTTCAAAGTTTGCATTCTCAAGTATTTTTAAGTCTACCTGTCCTTGAAAAGGTGATTCAACCCCAAACCTCAGGTTTTCTCTGTTGGAAGATTCTTCATACTGCTCCAGACTTGTAACATGAAATTTTGAATATTAAAATTTTTTGTCACTTTGTTTATAATATTTGTGGAACAGAATTTCCTTCAATAAGTTATACACGTGTATATTTGAACATGTATAAATATAGATACACACCAAGTTTTGGAAGATTCTGTCAATAGAATTAGGCCATGTTATGTTTGTGTTCAGATGTGTTCTAGCAGGTACAGTTTGAGTCAGAGAGGCTCAGACAGAGAGGCTTTTTTCAGTCCTATATGAGAAGCTGGTTAATCAAGCTTCTGTACTCTTCATCTGCACCCACAATTTTACCTGAATTACATTTCCCTTGCTTAGATTCCTCTGGCTCAGCAGTCTAACATAGACCTGTTTGTCCGTGGCCATTTACTTCGCACTGCAAGGCAGTTCCATAGAGGTACTGTGCAAGCAATTCCCTTTCCAGCATTTTGCCATCTGGAGAGAGCTGACATGAACCTTCTAGGAAAGCTGTGATATGGTGTAATATCCACATTCACCTGCAGCCATCAATTTTAAGGTGTTATCTCTGAAAGCCAGAGGGGATTGAGTGGATGTGCTGTAAAGGAATCAGTGGAATATCCACTTTAATGCTCTCCTGAGAACGAAGGCATGATCTGCAGAAATCCAGTCCAGCAAGAGTGCTAATGCAGCAGTGTTTGTGTCAGCTGGACCTCCTGTGAGGTGAGACCCTGCAGAGTCTCTGTGGTCTGCTGTGCATGACTCTGTTTAGTCCCCTCTCAACAAAGAGGTTCTCTAGAAACAAAATCTCCAGGACCTATATTTAGACATGTAGCTTCAAGGGGCAAATGGACACCCAGAATTCCACTAGGAAAGTGTTCATCTCTAGGGTTGCAAGAATATCCAACGGTGTGGGAACATCTACTGCCCTGGTTGATACAGAGGTATCAGCATTCAACTTTTACAGATGTGGATCAGATCTGCATTTCTTCCTTCGTTATCACTGCATGGGAATCTGCGTGAGTGTAGAGAGTAGATTGTTTATCAGCTGATATGGTGGGACATGGAGTCAGCCTCAGCTGCAGACTCAAGAAACCATGAAATAGATGATTTTCATATATGGTTTTGTGAGGCAGCATAAAAAGTAAAAGTTATAGCTATGCAAGAGTGGCTCTAGGACTATGAAAGAAAGTCTTTCCAACTATGAACACCTATAACACATCAGTAGGTGATTTAAAATGTTCTTCAGTATGAAAATTTAATTTGGATAGTATACTAATTTATTTCATTACTTAAGTATTATTTATTAAATGCTGTCATGCATGATATTTACTCGTTTAGTTCAGATTTCTTAATCAATGGATTTGTGTATTGCAGAGCCCTATCTTTAGCCAAAAGCTCAAGAATTAAAAAAAATTATCTTTTCACTCATTGACCACAGTAGGTTGTTAGGCAGCCAATTTTGAGGAAATACAGGTATGTTTGTTTGGAAAATCTTAGGTGATGCAAGGCCTACACTCATTCACAGAAATGGCTTCACAGAGGATGCGAAATGCCTCAGATCCTCAAAAAGCCAAACCACCAAGTTCTAGTCGTATGATGTGTTTTACTGTGCCATCAGCAAGCCACACTCTGTTCTGTGGAAAACTGATTGCTCCCTCTTGTTCACTGTAGGGGCTGCACCTATTCCTTTGCTCCTGTGGCCACTCCTGATCTTCTCCTCCCGAGTGCTGCTCTGCAAGGCTGGACACTAGGCTTCCGTGTTTGTTGTCAACGCGCATGACTAAAGTGGCATTTTCATATTCGAGTGCAGCCGAGGCCCCTCAAAGCAGAGGGTTGCAAGTGTGAGAGAGAGATATGTTATTCCCTAATGGCTTATTACCATCCCATTTGCAATTCAGATCAGCTCTAAATTGACTGAAATTTTTAAACACATAGCAGGCAGTTTAAACTAATGATTGTCTGGAGGTTCACATCTGACATGAGCTAAGCTTCTGCTCAAAACAAATTGCAAATAATTCCTTCCTTAGAGTCAAAATGTCACTTTTTTACACGGTGCATTGTTGCCAGATTTTGTCAGTTTCGTGAAAAGAAAAGCCACACCAAACCCCACAAAAAACCTGCTGAATGTTCTGAATCAGACAGCCGTGTGGCACTGGGGTTTCTCCCCGCCCCCCCTTACTTACAATAATGTATATGTGTGCATGGATCCCTGTATCCTGATGGAAAATCCTTCCCCTTGCTCCAACTCCCAGCACCCCTCAGCCTGCACCACACGCCCTGGGGGTGGTGAGGGGCCTGAGCTTCCAAACAACCCTTGCGGGGAGTGGGATGCCTTGGACACCAGCATCTCTGTACCCATAGCTGCCAGGGTGAATGACTGACTCCCCTTCATCCCAGGCATTCTGTCTGGGCTGCCTCCCTGTTGTCTGTTTGCCTGGGCCCAGAGACAGCCATGGTCCTGAAAGCAGGGATGCCACGGGTGGCTGTGGTGTACCACAGGGATGATGAACACTGCTCAGACTGGGCTCTGTGTGCCCTGATGGGCAGTGCTGAGCCTTGTGCACTTCAGTGAAAAATGCCCAGTGCTGGCACAGAACTGCAGAAATGCCTTTTCTTCAGGCCCTGGAGATGTAGTAAAATGGGCTTAATCCTTCATTGTTTCCATTTTTCAGTACCTTGCAATGGCTGCTTAAAGCAGTGTTTCAGAGTTTGAGTTTAATTCCATCAGGATTTTGAAGTCCATGAGTTTGATGATGATAAAAAGGGAAGATCTTTAAAAATATCCAGTGGGGTGGAAATGGTGTGTTCAGTTTGTGATTGGAATTGATGTTTTTTTGAAAGAAATAACCCATCTGAAGGGACTTGCTGGAGAAATCTTAGTGACTTGCAACCCCATGTAACTAAACGTGAATAGGGAAGTATCTGCTAATTTCTAAAGAGAAAGAGAAAAGAAAACAATCTAGAAAACAAAATAAAATCCACTTTTCTTTGATGGAATCCTTGTGTATTTCTGCTTTGTAGATGCTATGAAAGGGGTAAGGTTTGGGACAGTCTCTCTTTTTTACCCACAGCATTACTGGATCAGTTATTCTTGTTGGATGTTACTTGAATGTCTGTATTACTTAGCTGAATTGCAGCTATCTTTGGACTCCAGCAAAAGGTTTATTTTATAAAATATGACAATGAACCCTCTTATGTTCATCATGCTTCTTGTTCAGGTGCTATTTATGTTTTCATCTTGAACTGTGTATTGATATACTTTGTACAACATTGCATTTCTCAAAAGCTTTTTCGTAGCACGTGGTCATGCTTAATGTTTTCTCAGTCTCTTTTCCCACTGAGAAATATTTATTGAATTGTTGTTAAAATGGTGTTTTGATGGAATTTTTCTCATGAGAGAAAGTACGGTGAATTGACATGCTTCTTATCTACTAAAATTGTAATTTCACTAAAAAATTTCATTTTCTTGATAAAAAATGTAAATCCAGAATGGATTTAAATCTCTACATGGGAAGAAATGCTGAAACATCATTTGATTGGCTTGATTAAGAATGTATTTGTGAGGAAGTAAAAGTTAAAACCAAATGAAAGGACTTTACTTTGTTAAAAGTCAACTTTCCAACTACATATTCATTGCATGCAAAAAATTGCATTTCGTGTTTTTTTTTAAAAAGAGATAGTAAACATAAAAAAACCCATTTCTTAAGATTTTCTTAACTTTGTGATCTTTTTGGGAATATATACCTGCTTGAAACTAGCTCTAGGAAAGAGGTGCATATGTGTTACATTTTCCTTACACCTTCAATATGTATAGTTGAAATGTGATATATTTTACATTTAACAAAAACCAGCAACAACAAAGAAAAGGATCAGCTTACAGATTATGTATATGAATGAGTATAAAATAAGTTTCTGCTTTCACTTATAAGTGCCACCTCCTTCCACTATATAAATCTATTTTGTTTGGAGAGTAAATTTAAATGCAGTTTGCCCAGCTGCAATTAAGTATATATAATAGAAGTATTGCTGATTGATTTTAAGGTTGGAACTCAAACAAAACTATCTTTCATCTCTGGGGCATGAAAAATCATTTTTGATTTGCTGGAGGGAAGAAATGCTGTCCAGAGGGATCTTGATAGGCTTGAGGAGTGAGTCTGTGCAAACCTCAGGAGGTTCAACAAGTACCAAGTCCTGCTCCTGGGTCACAGCAATCCCCAGCATCAATCCATCCTGGGGGAAGAATGGATTTAGGACAGCCCTGTATAGAAGGGCTTGGGTATACTGGTGGTTAAAAAATTGAATATGAGCTGGAGATGTGCACTTTCAACCCAGAAAGTCAATCATACTCTGCATAAAAGGAAGTTTGGGCATCAGGCTGAGAGAGGTGATTCTGTCCACTCTGCTCCAGAGGCCACCTGGAGGACTGTGTCCAGTTTTTGGGTGTCCAGTACAAGTACTGTTAAAGCAGATCCAAAAGAGGGTCACAAAAACGATCTGAGGGCTGGAACACCTCTTCTATGAGGAAAGGCTGTGAAAGTTGGGGCTGTTTAGCCTGAAGAACAGAAGGTTCCAGGGAGAACGTATTGTTGCTTTTCAGTCTATAAACAGGGTGTCTTGTCCTGTAGTGACAAGGGACAACAGTTTTAGACTGAAAGAGGGTAGATTTAGATTGGATAAAAGGCGGAAGTTTTTTTGAAATAGGGTGGTGAGATGCTGTAATGTTGCTCAGAGAAGTTGTAGATGCTCCATTATCACAAGTGTTAAAGGTCAGGTTGAATGGGGCATTGAGCAACCTGATGTAGGGAATGTCCCAGTCCATCGTAGAGGGGTTTGACAAGATGATCTTTAAGGTCCTTTCCAACCCACACCATTTAGCGATTCTATGGTTCAGTGCATGCTTTGGAGGTGTTTCTTGACCATTTCTCTAAACACCTGTAGTATGTGTTCAAGATTGTAGCACTACCATTCTACAGCTTTGCTCTGCTCTTTGTCCCTAGTTAGATTTATGCCATGACAAAAATATATATATTACCCTTAATTTAGACTGAGGCAGGATTCATAATCCATTTGATAAAAAGGCTATACCAGTTATGGCATGGCTTGATAGTAAGGCGATGTGCCCAGTATAAATAATTATATAGGTACCTTTTCTCCCTCACAGTAGTAGCACAGCTTTTTCTTTTTTCCTGAGTTATGACATGCACAAAGAGGTTTTTCTAGCAGACCAAGAACACCTTGTGAAGCAGTGCTACTATCTAACACTGTATTAAAAGCTTCAACACCTGCTTTGGTATTAGTCTCTTTGTCTTATATTCATCTAAACATTACTTTCACTTAGATAGAACCTCAAGTGAAAATAAAAATAAATGGGTATCCTAACCTTCTTGAAAACCATTTCTGATGCTTTTGCTTCACATTTTTCATGGTGCCATACATCAAAAGCTAATCTCTGTATAAACTCAGCCTGTGCATTGTGCTTTCTTCCATCTCATGGCCCTTGAGAGAGCATGAGAGTGTTTTCTAATACCATGAAGTATTTTCTAGTACAAGATGATAAAGAACAGAATCCTTTATATTTTTTCACTTTGATGCGACAGAGGCACAGAGAACAAATTCCTTGCAAATAACACAAAAAACACTTTAAAGAAATGCTGAGCTGCTTATTACATTAGCATTGACAAGAGGACCCATGGTCTCTATTGCATGGGCCTCATGAAGATACCATGCAAATCCAATCAATTGAAGTACCTTTTGTCATATTAAGTTATAGTACATGTGCTGTAGATCCAGGATGTTGAGACATCCAAAAGATTCTGAGGCTTTAGTTAGGCTTGGATAATCATCAAAAGCTTGGAAAGTTTTTTGTGTTATATGAACTATTTTTATCCGTGAAATCAGGCTGGAAATCTCCCAAGACTGGGTCCTGGGGAAGATTATTGTTATTTCAATCATCTGGCTAAAGAAAGAGCCTATTGTCATGTGTGATTATTGGCCTAATCCTGCAAACCATGCACAATGCTTTCAAACATGAAGTCAGTAAAGGTAAGCACATCTATATATATTTCAGGAGCTATTTCTACCTTAGCAAAAGAGTGAAAACAACAGCAGAGAGACAAGCTAATGTTAGGTACCATGCTCTCCTTCTTGTTTGAATTGTGAATAAGAGAGCAGGTCCTTGTTGGGAAGGGATCCTTTCTTCTATCTGAGTGTACAGTAACAGTGACTTGGTTGATGAGTGTGGGTTTAGTAATTCTGATAATACTGTTAAATATATAGTCTTCTTATTTGACACTGAAAGCTGAAGGGAGGTAGTCATCTTGATTGAGAAGAGTACTCCATTAGTGAAAGGGAATATTTTTAGAGTTAGTCATTTAGTGCATTAATCAATTCCTATTCATTGAGTGCACATGCATGTTATCTATTCAGTATTTGCAAACTCCTTCGCAACATGTGGTATATGGTACGAATAGTATGAGCTTTACAGCTTCTTTGATATGCTAGAGTGAGTGCTCTTAGCGTTTTTGGTGACTCACACTGTCACTTGTGAATTAATAAGTGATCTGAACTCTTCAGTGTAATGAACCCTATCATTTATTAAAAAGGGAAAACTGCTCCCATAATTAGTGTGGTGATGTTTTATGAGAAAATTCTGTTTTTGAGGGACTACTATTATTAAATATTGTCAGTAAATACAGTTCATTTTTATGCTTGGCAAAGCACTTTCTGGTAGCCAGCTTGATGAAATTTAGTGAAGCATTTGTTGTAAAAGTGTTCTTTAACAAATTTTGTCTTCTGTCTATGTTATCATTTAAAAAAAAAAGAAAATATTGAGAATATTTCAAATATAGGAATTTGCAGTAAAGCATTCTGTCCAAGACATGTCTTCCCAAACTCAAGAATGTTAGCATGGGATTTGTGGATGATTAAAAGGGCATAAAAAAGAATTAGTGGCAATGTAAGTTACATAGTTTTTTACTTTCTTCAATGCACATTAAAATTGTAGATTGGAAGGGGGGGGGTCTGTGTCCTACAAAATGGCTTTGCATTTTTTGTATGTTCCAAAAGTCAAATGGGATGAGTCTCTGAATTCTTACTTTTTTCACCAAAAATAAGGACAGTTTGTACTGCTTTCACTGTATGGAAAAAAAGATACAATTCAGAGGACATTAGGCACAATTGCTTGTCTGTTTTCATTTACTCCCCATAGTTGAATAGAGGTCAGAAAATGAAAAATCACTATGAAAAAACGTAATTAAAAAAAAATATTTAGTTATGGGGGGATAAATCTAAATAGAGCCTTAAAATCCCAATAATAACAGATACTGTTAAAATGCTTTCTGGTAGTCATTGAGTTGTTTGGGGAAAAAAACTTGGAAAACCATGGCTGACACTCTTACTGTTTTCTGAGACTGATGTTGAATTTAGCTTCATTCCTTAAGATGGATATGAACATGGAGAACTCCAAAAAGGTATCATTATGTTTTAAAACTTTTGTTTTTAAACGGTTTTTAGCACTTAATATAAACCTGCGTGTAGTCAATCTTAAATTTCAATTGAATTGAACACCGTGGCTCAACATCAGTCTTCGAGATTTAGCAAAGTAATCTGCAGGCACAAGTCATTAAGAGCTTGAGACAGAAATAGTCATGTATGTTAATAGCTTTACAGATCAGCAAACCCAGTAGTTTCAGTGGGAATGTGTGTGCCTGTGATGTTATTCCCACGCATGATTGTACTACTAGATTTCTTTAGTGTATGGATATATACATAAGTATGATTACTGAGTTTACATTTCTGACATAATTTGTTGCCTGTATACATTTCATTTATAATAAGCAGACTCTGCTTAAGATGTAGCCCTCGGAGAATTTCTGTTGTTCAGAAATTAAATTTAGAAGACATATATGGTTTCCACGCTGTGTATCCCTTTTTATTAGAATTGTGGATTGTCTTTGAAATAATATCGTAAAGGTCAACTCTATTGTACAGATGAATTGCCAAGTTATAGTTAAAACACTGGAGGCTTTTTGTAGGATCTCAAATGAAAAAAGGAAAAAAAAAGGATGATAGAAAGATTATCACATTATTAGATAAGCAGCTGATTCCAAATCACATATACTGTCAATAAAATCTTCCCTTATTGGCTTTAAAATAATCCTCAAAATTATTTCTGTTTGCTCCAGTGGTTACCTATCATCCTGGAGTTTAGAAAAAAGTCTTGAATAACAAGTCAGATTTCTATTTTGTGTATCTCTGCTGCTCTGTTGTGTTCAGTGATAAATGGCCTAAACTTGGCTCTCAGTGATGAATTGGCCTAAACTTCAAGCCATTTAGATTTCACGTCACAAAGTGTTATCTTAAATTTAGTACCATCTATGCAAGCTTGAATATCATTTTAAAAGGGAACAGAACCTATATTTCAGCTAAAGAGGCTATATTTCAGCTAAGTAGACCTCTCCTTTCTATTCCTGTCACTATGCAATCTTAAATGAACAGAAGTAAAAGTATGAACAAATCTTTAAGTACGTCCAATTTGGACATTGAATAAATAATTAGAAAACTAGCCATTTTGTGAAGCAACCATGAGTTAATACACTTGGAAAAAAATGCTTATTGATATAAGCTTCTTTTACTTAGAAAGAACATGCTTGTTTTAAGTTCAATTGTATATAAAATAAGAGTTTGTCTATGTAATTTCTTGTTGGATGAAAGACAAGAGTTGCTAAGGACTTACAAACATACACTAATTAGCAAAATGTTAGAGTCATAGAGTCACAAAATTACCCTGGTTTGGAAGGGGCCTTATAGATAGAAAAAGATAAATTGGCTCTTTGTCTTTTAGATAAAGAGCCGATTCCCTTGTGGCCAGGGACACTTTTTGCTCAGAGCCCAGCCTGGCCTTGAACATTGCCAGGGATGGAGCATTCACAGCATCTCTGGGCAACCCTTACCGGTGCCTCACCACCCTCACAGTAAAGACATCCTTCCTAATATCTGTCTATTAGTAAGATAAGTGTCTGTTGTTCCTGCTAGCAACTCTAAGAAATAGAATTTCCAATTGACCCACATTGAATATTCAGAGTCTGAAGGGCTTGTCCATGTTAGGGCACTTCACCAGGAAGATGTAGTAGCTCTGAATGTGTTCATGGGCTTCTGTGTCTCTCTGTGACAGCTGTGATGACTCAGAATATTAACCAGATCACTTTTTAGTACTACTTTAGCTAAGCAGCTGCAAAACAGATAGCTTTTCCGTTGTTTAGATTCTTTTTTTGTCATTCTCTTGTATCTTTCCTTATGAAATTAAAAAACTCCTAATTGTGCTAAAATAGGCTGTAATAAAGCCAGCACATGCAAGTTTTAAACAATTGTTTTAGCACTGTAATTTTTAAGCAGTTAATGAAAGTCATTGTTTTAGATCTAGTCATGTAAGTGTAAAATTATGAATGTCTGCCCTATTAATCAAGTTGCTTTTGAATTCTAAAGAGATTTTGAGGTAGGAGTTTGCTCAGTGAGACATAATCGTTTTTCCAGCTCAATACAGACTAGTCCCATTATTCATGTTTTCTTTTCAATAAGAACTCACACTGTAATTCTAAGCACTTATGATAATTACAAAGGACATTTTTTCTTTTTCTTTTTTTTCCTTTGCTTTAAAATGCTTTTTTCCCCCCTCCATTGGCATTATAACAAAAAGTAGAATATTATAACCATTTTAAATTCTAGTCGGGACACTTGCATTTTGCCTGGCAAATTCTACCCATTTTCTTCCTTGACTGTGCTGTACAGCTGTGTGTTTTTAAACTGCTGTTGCATATGCCCCAGGTTTTGTGCTATTTCAGAGTTTATGAAATATGTCAATTGTGACTGTCGTACAAGGAATTTGCTTACAGTAAAGGTGATTTTTTTATAGATTAAAATTTGGCTTAGTGTATACTTATCCAGATAAAGCCTGAGGCAATCAATAATTGAAAACATGAAGAGATTAAAAGGCCATTATATAAATACACAATTAGAAATGCAAGTATCATTGCGTTCTTATAGAGATGGCTAAAATGAGACCTTTCTGGCAGTTGGTATTATCTAATCTCTTACATAAATACCTATTATGGCTGTGCTTATTCTGTTATGGTAATGAAAGGCTTAAGCCCTCAAACCCATCTTCTATGGTGTTTCACTCTCCCTCTGAGCTGGCTCCAACCTGGAGCAATGCAGCATGCTTGTCTAGTGGGAAGCCAGCTCCATGAGGAGCTGATTGGAAATTAAGCTCCTGTTTGCTAAAAGTGTGGGATGAAGCCAAGGCTGAGTTTATTTATTGCTTACAAAGGCAGTATATAGGTATGGTCAACAGCTTTTGTTGCAATTTGGCTTCTTTCTTGCTGTGTGACTTTAAGCCAGATTCTTTCAAAAGCAGTCAGTTGGTTTTCAGTCTTTTCAAATTTTCAGAGTAACCATAGTGTTTTGAAATGAGTGCCCTAAAAACTTTGTGACTCAACCCAAAGTAAGAGGGGACACTTTGGGTTTAGGACAAAAGATAGCTCAG
Source organism: Vireo altiloquus (assembly GCA_013396875.1). NCBI lineage: Eukaryota > Metazoa > Chordata > Aves > Passeriformes > Vireonidae > Vireo > Vireo altiloquus. The sequence continues at coordinate 209,940 of VZRF01012415.1, forward strand.
CTGGTGCCTTTTTATGGCTTCAAAGTTTTCCAAGAAACTGCAGCCACCACATTGCTTGGGAGGAATGTGAAAGGTAAATGGAGATGATATGATATATGACATGATATGAATGCCCATAGTTTCCTTTTGAGACCTACTGAAACCAGTTTCTTCCTTTGCCCTCAAATAATTACCTCAAATATAATGAACTTTCCATTGGAAATGTCTTTTCTCTAAATAATCAGTAGAGACATAGATATATTTGTATCTCTGTCCTTAAAATTCTGGATGTGTCTTCTCTCTCCATTAATTGCATGGGGAATCAATGACTATGTTAGCCAGGATGGATTTCTTAACCTTTCTCTCCCCTGCTCTGACAGTTTTTTGTACAGAGTAAAATAATTGATCTAAGCAGATTGGATTTCAGGCCATACTTTCACTTTAGGATAGTTTAGTGTAATAGGTGATTAATCTGCTTTTTTATGTCCCTCCTTTTTGTTTCCTCTCTTTTTGGAGAGGGTGTAAAGACCAATGCAAGCAAGATATCCTTTTATCAGTAACTGGAGATTGAGATCCCAAGAGAGAAGCTACTGTTAAACATATAAACCAGACCATCTATTTTTTATTCACTGATACCACTCAATGTTGTGTGCTTTTGATTTAAGATCATTTTTATTTGTATCTGCATGACCTGTTTATTACTGAAATACTACTAGGGGAGGAGATTAGACAGAAAAGTGTATTCTTCTCGTACAAGTTGTTGGTAATATTTTAAAGCACCGACACCTGTGGTGCTAGTAGTTGAAGCCAGAACTCATACAAACACGCCTGAAAGTTAGTGATGATACAGATACTGCACATTGTGACTTTTCATAAAGTGGCAAAGCATCAGGAGCCCACAATGAATGATTTCAGTACGTGGCTAGGCCCGTGAGTACTCAGCAATTGTTGTCGTGGATTAGGCGGCACTTCAGAACCTTGAGATAGTTATCGATTTTGTGGGAATCTCGGCGGAGACAGTGCAGCAGGTTGTAAAAGGCGAAGAGTCTGGAGTCCTCATCGGCAAGCTGCAGGGATGGAAGTCCGTCCCACGGAGTATAAATTTCATTTTCAACAACCCCAGAATGAACCTAAATACACAAAGTGATACTAATAGTGAATGATAGTGAACCAGACTGGATGTAGAAGGCAACATTTAAAATACTGTCCTTGAAGAATGCTGGTTACTAATGCATGACTTCTAATGTGCTTTCTGTTGTGGCTCATGCTATTCCATACAATGATCTACATCTTCATTCAGATTTTGAATTAATTTGTCAGATTTTTCAGTTTATTTCCCTAAAACATGCAAAAAGCATGACTGTCTCAGTAGTGTTTTATGCGAACTAGTGTGTTAACCAATATTCAGGGAAATGTGACTATGCAGAGGAATCAAACCTTCCTTCCTACATGGACTCATGAGAGACATCTCTCCATCTGAAGGTGGATCCCTCCACCTTCAGAACATTGTTAACACTTGCTCTTAGAAGTTGTTTGTGTGCAACAAACAGATTTGTCTCAGCCTTTATCAGACAAAGCTCTCATATTGGGCTTCAGATTCCATTAAAAAAAATGCTGAGTGATACAATGAACTCTAATGTTAGAAAGCTACATGTAGGAACTCATGTAGTGAGTTAGTATCTGAGGTGAAGATTGGTTTAGGTCTCCTTGTTTGAAGACAATCCTTAATTTTCTCATATCACATAAATCTACCTTTCATAGCAGGAAGGAAGTGCCCATTGGTGCTTGTGCATCATCCTTTTTTCACACAAGTTGTACTTTGTAAAGACATATAGGAGAGTATCTGTGAAACTGCTATCATTCAGTTAAAGCAAAAGGCAAAAAAAATAGGCCCACTACGACTCAAAAATCTGGTTTGACACTGATGAATGAGTCAGTCTTATCTCTTTCTGTAAATAATGTGAATGAGAAGGTGGTGACAGGGCAACTGGAGCAGCACCTGATTTCTTACTCTTATCTTAGATCCTCACCTGCACTCTTTTTACATGCAGATGTGTGATAGAGATGTACTTGATTACACTGATAAATGTATTTGTAGCCTGGATGGTATAAGGTTTCTGAGTGAAGAGACACCTAACTGAAAGAGAGACCGTGAGTGATCTAGTGGAAAGTGGTGGATATAGTGATGGTGGCACTCTTCACACCACTCAGCTGCTCAGAGCAGTGAAGTCAGAACCTCTTGTCAACATCTAACTCACTGACAGGATGATAAATTCAGCAACAGAGGCCCCTTTAAAAATAAACAAGCGAGTGCTGGTTTTATTCAGGAAAGCTTTCAATCAATCACTGGTAACAAGCGTTATTCAAGTATGGGTTTTGTGAGACAACAGCCTTGTTGTCTAAACTCACAAATATAGGGGGAACCAAGTCTGACACAGAGTCCAGAGGAATCAGTGTGGTGCGAAAAGAGAAAAGAAAGATATCAGGGTTGCTTTGCTTATGCCACATCTTTGCAATAGCCCAGATTCCCAGAGCTGTTTTAAACACAGTATCTGTTTCCAAAATCTATGCATAATACCTATTTGTATACAGATACATAAAAATATGCTAAAACATATATATATATAAAAACATGTGCATATGGAAAAAAATGGAGATGCATCCTTGAACAATGAGGATTGCAAATTGAAGATACTCAAAGATAAAATGACCATAGCCAGTCCTGACGATTACACCTTCCTCTGAAGCATGACTAGGAGTGTGATGGATTATTCTGTGACAATCATATCACATTGTCTCTTTAGAAATTGGGAGATTGCAGAAGACAAGAAAGCTGAAAGAAGAAAGCTGAAAAATTCTCAGACTCAACTATTTTGTCTCCCTGTTTTACCTTCGCTTCTACTGTTTCCTTTCATATTCCAGGTAGGGAGAGCTGTATATGTCTTCCTTAAAGCAATAGGCTGGAAGGATGTTAAGGACCTAGCACTTACCCGCCCAACTATTTTCTCCATTCCTTCTAGGAGCCGCTTGTTTTGTTCTTCAATCTCCACAGCCTTCCAGAGAATAGTTTCTGGAGCTTCTTTGATTCTTTGTACTTCAGAGGCCAGGTGGATCAGGGGATCATTCCAGGAGCGCAGAACTCCCAATATTAAATTCAGTAGGTCTTCATGCTGCTCACCCATAGCAAGGAAAGTCAGTTAAAGAAGAAAGCTAAATTCTTGTAAAATTGGAAGACATTTAGAGCAGTGTCCTCAGACATTGTGATTTAGGAACTTATTCCAATGTGCCCTGTATCCCTGTCTTAGATACCTCTATGCAATTGCATTTTTGAAGTTTGTCATTGGTGTCATCATGTTCTACAATATTTGCACAAGCTGTATTGTGGTGGAAAATCTAATGGAATACTCTCAACATTAAAAACTTGCAAGTATAACTGTGTCTCATCATCTGCAAACCCAGAACTCCTTATCTGATTTTTGATGAAGATGTTAAAATCCAATGATTATTTTTATTATTTTTTTTTAAGTTTAGTACTAACTGGAAGGTGTACATTATGGTGAACCACTAAATAGCTTTTATTGCCTCTACATAACTCTTCTGTCCTTCCCTTTGAACAATAGTGCTTCCAGCAGTAGCTCTCTGGTTTTAAAAATTGTCCTTTCTTGTGGGCAGTAGGAATTCACAAAGCTTATGGTTTAAGGTAGTGGCAGTATTAAACCTTTTCTTTGCTAGATGCACAACCCAGGGCTGTGAATTCTATTGCTCCCAATAGAATTTCTGAATGACACACTGAGAAGCTGGCAATACTGTGGGATTGCAAATATACCACCACCACCACCGTACAACTGATAGAGATTTCGCTCTGGAACAGCCCCATTTATATAGCTCTGCTTATTTTTTTCTCCTGAGAATTTTCAAATCGTATCTGTGTGCACAGGCTGAACAAGATTATCTTCATCTTCACTGACGTTTGTAATCATTATAAATGATGTATGTATGTAGTGTGTTTCTCTTTACAGATATTTTGCAGATTTTCACACTAGAGTCTTTGTATTTGGATGATGATGTGATCGCCTTTGCCTACTGGTAGCAAGAAAGAATATCTATTCAATGCTTTTTTAGTAACGCCAGTGTTTTGAGTTACTGGAAAACTATTTACCTCTGTCTATATACAGCGATGTGTTTTTATGTTTGTAAATACATAAATTGTGTATAAGATGTTTTAAGATAATGTTTAAAGGTTGTAGAGTTCTCAGCACTGCACAAGCATGGTACCTGGTATTGCTCCATGAGGTAGCATTTTAATTGGAAAAAAGATGTAGTGATTAAACGTACAGGAAAAGGAAGGGGTAATGAAAGTCACTGGTACTTATATATGCTGTATCATTTGTAACTTAGTATCAGTAAATGTTAAATGAACTTTGGCTTTTTTGGTGCTTTTCTCTTCCTGGAATTTATTCCGATTGAGCTGATCTCCCTCTCACTCTGACTGCTGCCTCTGACTGTTCCATAATCCTCCTTCCCTGCCTTCCCCTGCTCTGTCTTACACTGAATTACACTAGAAATGGGACTTACATGAATCTGCTGAGCCTGCTCCTTGTCTTCAGGAGTGGTTAAAGATGCAGTGTGGCAGCTATTGACAGCTTTTGCAATGAAACCCCGGCCCTGGGCGTAGCGTTCATCCTGCAGATCAGCACGGACAGGCATTATTAAGACAGAAAGGTAAGAGCTTCTGCTCAAACACTGTGCTAGGTAATTGTTGTTCCATAGCTTTTATCACTGCTTTTATGTTGTAAAGGTCAAAAGTTTCAGGTGTGTCTCTAGAGTGGAACAGACACCCAGCAAAAACAAACGTTCCACAGATAAAGAATGATGGGAAAATGGTATTTTTTAATAGAAGTGCTGAGAATCTTAGCAATATTCAGGACTATATACAGATTTGGTTACCATTGGGACTATCACTGTCTGTGCAGCAGTCATATTTGTCTACTTATTATATGTTAACATATGTTTGTGATTAAAAAGTATTAAATTGCAATTTTATATTTTCTTGCTCTCAGGAAAAGAGTACTTACAAATTCATTGAACATTTCCGAAGAAAGGAGGTGGATGTAGTGTGAAAGTTTGACTGCACGGTCAAAAAGTTCCTCAAGGGGAAGTTGGCAATTGACAGATCCTTTGGGGCAGATTGGCATAGAGGTCACTCCTTCCTTTGTCAGAAGCATGTGGGACACCAGAAGGACCACCAGCAGCAAACCTGTTCAAGTTTAAAACACAGCAAAATGGGCTCACATTGACTTGCAGGTGCATTTAGAAGTGGCTGTCAGAGCCAGGTGCTGAGTGATTTGGGTTGTGCTGCCACACGGCTCAGAGTGTGTTCACCCTGTGCTGGCTGCTGAACAGCAGTGGAGGATGGACACACTGTAATTCTGTAATTCTTTTATCCTTTCTCCCCTCTGCCATCCGGATGGTAGAGCAGAGCCTGTTACAGAGTTTGAGGAGACAAGGTAACCTGCGCTGCATGTACAGTATATTCTGAAGTCTCTTACTATGAGTTTGACTCTATAACATAGGGATAAACAGAAGAAAGAACAAATCAAACTTCTTCACAGTGCAACTATAGATACATAATTATTTTTGCACAGGTAAGTGTTTGGAAAATAGATTGGTCTTTTCTTTCTTTCTTTCTTTCTTCCTTTCTATTTTTTTTTGTACTCCTCCTCCCAGAGGTCCTTTTCTTCTTTGCAAACATTTGGAGTTAAAATTAATTTTTGTGGGAGTGTGGTTAGGTCACTCTTAAGATTGTAATTGTCCTGGGTGTTCCTTCAAAAGATTTCCAGCAGCTGTGCTCCTTTGCTCTATAGAGTTTAACCCCAAATTTCCTGCTTCTAGGAAATCAGTGATCGTTTCTGTCTTTTCTCCTGAGCTTCTGAAACTGATTTAAAGAACTTCTCATTATCTAAAGCGCAAAGCCTCATCTGTTTCAAACTTCATATTAACTTAACAGAGTTGGTTTTTATTCAGTGAAATTAAATATACATAGAAAAACAATGGCAAATAATTAAATGATAATATTTGGTAAATGAGTACTTGTTCTGAGACTTTTACTTCTGGAAATTGACCTCTTACCTATATTGGTTCACTAGACTCATTTAAAATGCTAAATTCAGTGTATTTCATAAATCAGCAAAACTATACCTAATGATATGATGTGATGTTTCTTTCTACTTCTACATTCAAAAAAAGTGGATTTACACGATATTGAAGTAAGCATTTGTCCTCCCTCATGAGCAAGGTACATGCTGCATGCTGCAGTTAGGAAAATACTCTGAGGAATAACTATGAATAAGAAAACCTGAGACTTGTTGGCCTGGAAAGTTGACGACCATTAGGAAAACATTAAGTTCAAAATTACTACATCACCTCTAGACGTGTGGATAATGACTTCCAGTCATAGCCTTCTGAGTGGTTTAGCAAACCAGACCAGATCCAAACTTGCACATGCAGGTGTGACATCCCTCAAGCCAATTTTCTGTGACAGTGCCCAATGCAAAGGTACTCTTGGAAGACAAAAGGATTCAAGCTCCTTTCTTCAGGTTTCCCCCTTTCTGGAAAACTAGGTGGCTGGAAGACCTCAGTTTCTAGATCTGTTACATTTGATCTGCCTCCTAATTCAATAGAAATGGAAAGAAAGATAAAAATTATCAGTAGGTGAATGTCAAAAATCTTACCTTTCAGTGAAGCCCCCTTGGTGCTCATGGTAGGGATCCTGTGTGATGACTTGCTTTACCAGAAAGAAACCTCAATACTTGCTGTTATTCTCTGCACATACCACTTTTATATACACCGTCCAGGGTCCATTTTGCATACATTCAGCAGGTTGTGGAGTTTGCCTCGATAATTACAAACATCAAATTGCCTTTCTTCCACATTCATATTCAGTATTTTTTGGTCCTTTTTCTTTTTTTTTTTTTTTTTAATTTTAGCTGTGAGGGGGAATTTCATTAATAAGCTGAGCTGTGGGATCCCAAGTATGATTGAATGAAGAGAGTGCCAATATTTTGCCCTGAATGAGATGGAAATGCCATTGATCCTAGAAATCTCCCATTCTGAGACAGGTATTCTCAATGTTTCTAGCCTGCTCGTCCCACTCCCTGCAATAATCCTTTCATCCTTCCTTGTTTCTTCAGACATCTAAGCTTGCTTACATTAAAATTCTGGCTATTTTTTGGAGGCACACAGTGTTTTAGAATGTCCATATTGAGAGAAATGGCATAAGTTGTACAGAAATTTATCCAGAGTAAAGTGAACGGAGGATCCTGGAAAGACAGGTTACTATCTGTAAAATTATAGATATGACATTCCTGGTCATTTAAAAAATATATTACACAGCACAAATCTCAGTCTGAGAGATGTTTAGAGAAATGGGCTGAGATTTTATATTAAAAAAGTAATAATTTAGAAGAATTGAAGAGGTACAAGTTGTATGTTTACTTCTTAATCTGAAATGTCTCATGAATAAGTTAACATTATTTAAAAAGGAACAAACCCAACTTCTACAAAACCATGAAATTATTTTCTATACTCAAAACCCCTCTACGTAAAACATGAGCATTTCCACCACATGCAAAACAGGTGCTGTCGTCAGCAGTGAGGTTTGTTCTCAAAACTGGTGCGTCTGTGGTAACCTACAAACCAGCCTCAGCAGGTTGGCCCTGTTTTCTTCTTGTTTGAGGCTCATCTGCATGAATAGGTTAGCAAATACATAGCCTTTCATCTGTTTCTCAGGTCCATTTACCCATGAAGAAACTTTCCAAATTAGATGGTCATAATGAATAAGGTATACAGTGTTAATGAATTTTCTTGCCTTTAGACATCCTGTGGAACGGATATACATACAACCCAGGATCCTTCATTATTTCAGGATACTCGAAGTAATGATGAACAAGGGAGAAAAAAGTTAAAGCATTTAGGAAAGGCATTCCTTGGGAAACAAGATGCTTCAGCAGTAAATCAGAACTGGTGACAGGTGGTCTACCTTTGCTAAGTTCTAGGATGTTTGCTAGAACAGTTTGTTCTGCTTAGAGGCTGCATCTTCACTGGGAATTGAGATTCTGCTGAGTAAATTAAGCAGTTGTTGTCTGCAGCAGGAAAAGTGGCAATTTGATGAAGGCAGTAATATTAGAATGGGGCCACAGCAAAAACTCTAGAATGGATGGTAGAAAAACCAGCTGTCTTCTAAACCTCAGTAAATGGCTTATAAGCTTGATTTAATTCAGCTTCACTTAAAAAACTGCCCCAATATGTTTACAGGTGAGACTGAAAAATCCTGGTATCTTACATTAGAAGAGTCCTGTGAATTAGATAAATGAACAGTTCTCAACCCACCTGTTGCTCTTTCATTTACTAGTCTCTTTTTCTTGGCATTTTGGGGGTTTGGTAGTGGGGCCAAAATAAGGCACACAGTTAATTAATACTAGGGACTAGATAACAAAGGCAGCAGGTGAACTCACAAGGCTGTCTTTTCCATTTTTGGAGAGGGAAGCTTCTCTGAGGCCTGACGGCATCAGCTGAAGTCAATATCCTCATATGACTTAGCCTGGAGAAGAACCTGTCTCTTGCTGTGTAAATGTAGACAAGCACCTTAAACACAGATCACAGGAGAGTGGTTTATTTGAAACCATTGCATGACGTTTTGATTAAAACGTTCCACCACAAAATAATATACTTTAATTTTGTCTTGCACCTTTCATCCTCAAATACTCTACGAACACGAATGGATTTAAATTGTCATCAATCAAGGATCATAGGCAGGAGAGAAGACACTCTCTGTAAAGTAGATAAGTATAAAGGTGAAGTTCTTTTAGCAGGTGTGAGAACTGACATAGAGGTTAAGTTTATTTGTACCTGTACAGGAAGTCTTGGGGGAATACAAAAAAAAAAAAAAATTTCCTGATTTCCAGATCTGCACTTTAAGTGAAGAACAACATTTCTTACTAGTACCAAACAAGAGAAACAAAGGTGAGAGAAAGAGAGGAAAAGTTATAATAACCAAAAATAAATATGTTAAAATATTAATTTTCTTTAATAAATTAGGAATTTGCTTCTATTTAAAAGTCAAATAAAAACCTGAAAGTAGCTGAAAGTGCTTCCTTCTGCCTTTTGAAAGGGACCTGGCTTTATAAAAGTACAGGGAAGAAGTAATATGAAACTTGGCATCCCATTATCTCTGATTATTCCATGGACCATGGAAATGAAATTCATCCTAGCCCCCAATAGAAACCTAATTTTAACAATAGATCAAGACAGCACTGTAAATAGCTGGAGAGTTACCAATACAGCGGGAAAAGCCTCTGGAACAACTTGAGGAACTACAAAACAGAGCTGTGATTAGCAACATATATATAAAAATCATCATGTTCTTTTTATTTTCAAGATCTTTCCTGGTAATAAAATGAGTAGTTGTTACCACTCAGTGTACAAAATATACCAAAAGCAGGACTTAATATAGGCAGACTTTATTATATAGCTTTTAGCTCATCATTCATGCTTCATAGGCATTATGTGTGATGTATCAATATTACAGGTAACAATATTTAGTGCTCATTTTTCAATAACCTTATCTTTCCATCTCGTATCAGGTTGAAAACCATGAATTAGACTGTGGCATCTTGATTAAGAACTATTGATCAGTACTGGAAGATTGAATATCCCTATTCCGTTTTACTTTATTTTAAGTTTTTGACATATGCAAAGTCTTGTGTCTGATTGATGGCTAATGCAGAAGAATGAAAAATCTTTTCTAATAGACTAGCTCCTTGAAGAACACTTAAGTAGTTTAATTGAAGACTGGTAATATCACTTGATTTTGACTTTCACTTACTTGGAAGTATCTGTCTTTAATTACAGAACATTAGTTGATGCAGAAGTTTGAAATGCCAAATTTTTGTTGTTTTTAAAAGATGATCCCCAAGTGCAGATCATGCAAAGCTGAATGTTCAGAAAAATATTCCTGTGTGTGATCTAAATGACTGACTCTTTGGATACACAATTAAAAAAAAAAGGGTTTATATGTTCTTGTCTTCTTGTTTTGCACATGCCAAAAGAAATACAAGGAAGGCCCCTCTGGAATTAAATTTGGCAAAGGATGTCAAGAAGGACAAGAAGGGCTTTTTCAAATGCATGAATAACAAAAGGAAAGCTAAGGACAATGTGTGGCTGTTAGCAAATGGAAGGGACGACCTGGTAACAGAGGGTGCAGAGAAGGCAGAATTGCTGAATGCTGCCTTTGCCTTGAAACAAGACCAGCCTTCAGGAATCTCTGACCTGGGAGACCAGGATAGAGAAGTGTTGGAAGGAAGATTTTCCCTTGGTCAAGGATGATTGGGGTAGAGAACAACCAGGCAAACTTGATGTCCACAAGTCCATGGGCCCTGATAGGACTTATCTACAAGTGCTGAGAGAATTATGGGCACCATAGCAAGTCCACTCACAATCACCTTTGAAAGCTAGTGGCACTCAGAAGAGATGCCTGAGGGCTGGAAAAAAGCAAATGTCACTCTGGTTTCCAAAAAGGGCAAGTGAGAGGACCCAGGGAACTACCAGACAGTGAGCCTCACCTCAATTCCTGGGAAAGGCGATGGAGTGCCTCATTCTGGGAGCCATCTTTGTCCACATGGAGCTCAAGAAGGGGATCAGGAGTAGTCAGCATGGATACACTAAAGGCTTGGCCAACCTGACCGCCTTCTGTGATGAACCAACTACCTGGATGGGTCATGGGAGAGCAGTGGTTATTGTGGAAAGCAGTTCTGGGGAAGGACCTGGGGGTCTTGTCTTTCTTTTATAGAGTATTTGCTAAGTTATCCTGTCAACTTTACTTAGTGGTTGGCCTTGAAAGGTTGCAAAACTGTTTTATTGGGATCAAAACCAAATCCTCAGAGTACTTTAAATTTTCATAAAATCTTAAAACCATAGAATGGTTTGAGTTTGAGGAGGGACATTAAAGTTCATCTTATTCCAATTCCCCTGCCGTGGAGAGAGGCACCTTTTACTTAACCAGCTTGCTCAAGGCCACATCCAAACTTGTGGAAAATAAATTTGGAAGAGGAACATAAACAGAATATTTTTTTTTCAATCTAGATAGTTTTAAATGAAAAATATTTTGTCTTTTGTGATTACTCCTTATAATGTCCATGAAACTTTTGTGCAAAATTTAAGTGATTTTCTTGGATTTGGTTAAACAAGGGCTCTTCTCCCATCTTTTTCATACAGGGAACAGGAGAATTTTAAAAACATTCTTTCTAAATGTTTCTTTGTCTCAGCAAAACCAGCAAAATGGGGATGGAGTCCCTTCTTAGGATGCTCTCTGCATGCAGGCTGGTAAAAAATAGATAAGAACATAAGGGAAAATAATTCCATATGGAGAAAAAAAAAGGTGGAAATCTTTAGGAGATTTTCAGTTTGCTTTTAATTCACATACCAGTGTGGTTTCATTAAATTTCAGAAGTAGAAATGAAAATGAAATGGCAGAACACGTTTTAAAAATAATTTATCAACACTGCCACTATGATGACATATATCTAAGTACGCCGTGAAATATTAAGTGTGAATCCCAAGTAGGATTCCAGCTAATGATAGCAAAAACCCAGGGGGCTTTGCAAAGAATGGAGTAAAAGCTGGCTAGTGTATATTGTTCCTGATACTTGAAGTTGTTTGAAGCCTGGGCTCAGTGCTCCCTGATGCTGTATCTGTGTATTATCAAATAACTTGGCAGTATGAATTTGATCTGGATCACACATAACTGCATTATGGCACTTCAGCTGAATTATCGAGAGACCACGTTACAGTACTTATCTTGGCCTGATACTTGATACCAGATTTATCTGACCCTTGGAGGTCGGATGATAAGGATCTGACATCTGCTAGACAGAGATGCACTACAAAACTTTTTGTATAAATGTGAAATGGCAGACTTAGCCCATGCTGGTTCAGTGTTTAACGTAGTGTGGTTGTAATATTATTTATCCAATATCTTCAATCCAATTTTCCTTTTTCAGAGGTGAAAACTAGTGATTTTGAAAGTGAAGACAAAGGGGAATCTCCACCCTCCAAAAGGTCCTTAGAATGGATTACTGGAACCATTGCTGTATAGTTGAGATTTTGAGCAGTAGTGACAGCTTCTTCTGTCTACCCAGTTTGAGTCTTGTTCTGCTTCTGGGATGGTGGAATAACATGCTGTGCCATAGTTGGCCTAATTTCCAAAGCTGTGAGATACAGCCCAGTCCAAATGAAAAAGTAAGGAACTGTTTGCACACTTTGACTTATAAGATAAGGCTTCAAAACATCACTGTTTTAGCTCTTAGCCTCAAGAACAAGTTTGCTTGATTCTGAGGCACACTGAGCATCATAACTCCAAAGACTGAAGGCCTAGTGATTTAAATAGTTTCTATGTTTTTTGCTTTACTAACATACATTAGTTTTTATGTATGATTTGTTTCCCTTGACAATGTTCAGCTACAATCATAGCTACAATATGCCACAAGCAAGTTATTTTCCATAAGATCCAGATTTCAGCTAATCATTCTTCAGGATAAAGTAGAATGAGTTGCAAGATTTTACTTAGGGCAGGCATGCCTCTGTGGAATTTACTGGTGGGCTGAGTAATTATTAGTATTGGTTTAAGTATGATATTTGTGTAACATACTTCTAATAAAAAGTAATAAACAGTAAAATTACCATCAGAAGACTAAAATTTTCCTGCCAGTAAGTGGGGAATAGGAGAAATAGAACTTGGTTTAAATATTTGCATATTTTTAATTCTATGGATAAATGCATCACTGGAAAAGTATTTCCTTAAGCGCTTTGTGGAACTAGAGTCTGTTAAAGTAGGAGGATTTTTTTCAATTGCAAATACATTGAAAAGAGCACTGAAGTGTGCACAGAGATTTTGAGCACATTTGAATAGGAAGGTATTTCCACAGATTGTGGTAAGCATGCTTCTGTTTTAACATGCAGTGTTTGATTTTAGTAGTGAGTAGTAACACAAAATGCCAAATGGCAGTTTTCTCCTGTCCTTTAGAAGTGCATTTCATGAAGATGCATTTTTCCCCCTGATGTGAAATGCATGTAAAATGCTCATTGGTCCAATAATTTCTGATATATACGTCAGGATTGATTGGAGAGTAAAAGGTGACTAGAATTTTTTTGGAGGGGGTGTGGTATTAGCTGAAAGCAAAATCACAGGCAGAGATCTATGCTGATCTTTCTTCTTTTGGAGTATCTTACTTTTAGCTGTGCATGTATCAGAGGGAGGAATGTGTATACTGCTCAAAATCCTCTGTTTCATAGCGGAATGGAAGTAAAACTGAAACAATGTGACATTTACTTAATTGTCTTTAAGGAAGTATTTAACGTCAGAGCTTCCTCTGAGTGATTTCAAAATCGATCACATTTTCTTTTCTTAATTTGTTTGTTAATGTCTCTAAACCTAATGCGTAAAATCCCCCCAAACATACAAAACCCCAACAAACCTTGAAGGGACGAGGTATTTGTGTATTGGGCATCTCCTGTCCCATAGGAAATTTGGAAGCTCAAACATTATTTAGTATGCCACTAGAATATTTTTTTCTATTCTACCTAATTTTTTAAATATTTTAGTTAAGCTTGTCATATTTGTTGAACCCAGGCCAGAAATTAATATTGGCATAGATTTTTTTTGAGAGACATGTGAAACCATGTTAGTAAAATACATTCACCTACTTCCTAAAAGTGGTTTTATTGAGGCAAAAGTGGGAAAGTAGTCATTCAGTGACTATATATTCTGTGCTATTAAAAGAAACTATTAAAAGACTACGTATTCTGCTGACCACAACAACATGCCTGGAAATACATATAGAAATATACAGCAGGCACAGGCAATGGTCTGTTCTATGCAGAGGTTGTCACCTATTCCAGGGTATCTGGCAGGATTTGCTTATAACTTCAAAATTTATAGCTGATAGCTATATTGCACATTAAGTAATATAAGCAAATAAATTTTAAAGAATTTTTCTTTTCAAAGAAGAAATAAATGACTGTCAATAAAAATGAAAACAGCTGAAGTTTCTAAAGGACATTTTTAAACAGAAATAGGAAAAAATACAATCAAGAAAAATTTTTGGTAGCAAACATTTCTAACCAGTCCTTAAAAAGGTCAGATACATTAAACTGCACACCTGCAGCACATTTTTATGTTTAAAAATTCATTAAAAAATATTGAAGGTGCATTTCTGTTCCATCTCTTCTCTAATGAATATATTTGCATATAATCACAGCTTTTCTCCTTTGGAGCTTTCTTACTCATTTCCTAAGTCCTCGCTCTGTAACCTGATCTTGTGGGATTTGCAAAGTTGAGGCCAAAGTCACCATGGAAATGTCATGACGCTGCCATTTTCGGAAGTGCCTGGTCACTGTAAGTGGCTGACACGGTGCAGATTCATGGCTGAGCAGGAGCAGGAACGTCAAACAAACTGTGCAACTCGCTTCATTAGCCATGGATTTTTGCATAAACAGGAAGAGGTAGAGGAATTGTTGCCTGTTTTGTCTATGTATTTTACTTTATTTTTTTTGAAGTGTGATTATAAATTCATTATTTGAGCTTCCCTTCAAACACAGCTCTTTCCAAGGCACAAAGGCTTTGATACTGTTACGGTCTTCCCTGGGAAAAAAATAAAAAAACCACAACAACAACCCCATAGGAGGGAGTGGAGTGCAGCACAATCTTTACATCACTTTCTCCTTATAAATTTTCTGAAATGGCTGTGGTTTCAAAGCTTGGGGCTAATATTTCCCCTGGAGCATATTTCTAGAGTGTTTGGCTTTATACCTGTGAAACACATCAATACTATTGCACCTTCTAGACAGCAGAAAAGATAAAATTTTCCTAGTTGATAAAATTTACTTGTTTGTATTCTTCATAAAAATAAATATGCTAAACAGAGGTAGTTAATTTTGAAAAAAATAGACTAAAAGTAATTCTAATTAAAAGACTGGAGTTTTATTCAAATTATTATATTCTTTCCTTTAAAAAAAACCCCAACAGCCTGCCAACCTCCTTAAACTTACGAGTTTTTAAATCAGTGTTCAGAAAGTGGAGGAGAGACCTGTATCAAAATAATGCATTTTTACATTCATATTTGCTGTGAGGTAAATGTGCAAAATACTGTGCAATCATAGTATTAAGGATTTCTAATCTACTCTAAATCTTATAATAAAAAATACTTCAGTTATGTGTAGGAGAAAGAGAGCCAAGTTACAATTAACGATGATCGAAGAACAGAATATCTCGGTTTTTGAATATTTATTTCTCATCTTTATAACAGTGGAGCAAAGGAGAATTTCGTGTTGGCTTGAAAAATTAAAACAGTGTGGTATGAGTTTGCAGCACATTTTGCCATTATGACTTTTGAGTTCGTGTGTAGACATATCCTGTAGCTGGATCCATTATTTGCACATGGCTGTGAGCTGACGATTCCAAATAATTAAACAGGGATGAAAAGAGAGTAGAAATTTTTTTTTCATTTTACACCAGAATTTTTCTGGAGAAAAAATCATCTCTAGGTAAATCAGTTAATGTAACTCGAAAATTCTTCCTGTTGTAGTCATCTTCCAGAAAATCTTGTTTCCTACATGGGTCAGAAATCTATGGCTGTTAAAAAAAAACAACAAAGAAAATACAAAAAACCAACGAAAAAAACCCAAACCCTTTTCATTTTAAGCAGTGTCAGTAGAAATAAACCCTTTTTCTTATTAGAAATAGCGATCATCAGAAGAATAGAAAGACAAAGTGGCCAGTCATTTTTACGGTGCTCTGATTTTACTCTCTGCCCTGTATGAACAAGTATGAAGGATTTGTAACTACACTGGCAGTAAAAACCTCCAGGTATTTGGTTTAATAAAGACCTCATTAATCCCATAAAATCTTAGTGTGAGGTAGAGCTGCTGTTAACCATTCTCACTGGGCTAGATGTGAAGAACCTTCAAAGCCTGTAAACATGCCAGCAGTAACTGACTATTCTTGAACATTCCCTCCAGCCACCTTTCACTTCACAAAGGTTTTTAATTTAGGTCCCTCATATCTTTTAAAGGCTTTAAAAAAATTTATCCTTATCTTCTTTTTATTTTTTTTTTCCCTCTATTTTCTTCAGAACATAAAACTGTGAAGAGAAAAAAAGACAACAAAAATCCTTGACATCTGGAGAGAATTTCAAATTGCTTTCTGCCTTCTGAAATGAAACCTGGAAGGTTTTTTAAAAAGATGAGTGAAAGGACCAATCAGCAAGAGATAGATCTAACTTATCTGAACAGCCCATGTCAGTTTTCAGTGCTCTCCACTGGAGATTTTGTGGAGGAATATGATTAGTCTGAAGGTTTTTTCCTAGGAACATCAGTTCAGAAAGACCTGTTAGGCTCTGAATAAAAGCAGACACAATTGCTATCACATTGTCCAGGACTGCATTACACACACATGCCTCTAAATGACAGCAGCAGAAAAAGTTACAGTTAGCATAAAATCCTTCAGAAAAATATACTGCTGATGTTTCTGTTTGTCCTGTTTTCTGTGGGAAGATGTCCCTAGTGTTTCTGTTTTGTGATAAATCTAAGGTATTTTAGAACAAGTTCTAGAGGTTTGGAATAAAATCAGTAGGGGACATGTTGCTATTTCTGCAGGAAGAGTTTTAACATTCAAAATATCTTCTAGTCTTCAAATTCGGTATCTTCTAATACCTTTGGAACTATGACTATTTCTATAACCCTAATGGAGTGTGACTTGCCAGTATACAAAGGCATAGATCATGTGCACAAACTGCATATAAACTTATGCTCTATTCTGCATCTCTATTTTAATTCCTGCAGAATCATCTGCACATCTCATAGCCCTATTTAACTTGCACTGGCTTTGATGTTCCTTTCTGAACTGTTACATGTGTTCTATTTGTGCCCTGCTGTGACACCGCGTGAAAAACAAAACGTTGTGTGACCTCCCAAAATCCATTAGTCTGTCACCTGTCTTTGTGCATCTCGATGCAATGATGCCCATACTTGCATCATGCAAGGCACACACACACATACCTCATTTTGTTCTGGGCAAATGGTCTGCATCAGTCCAGAAATTTGTTTCACAGACACATCTAGTCATATGCACACCAGAAGCATCCCATACAAGCATGTGTGCATGCAAACCTAGTTCACAGGCCGACTGCATGCAACGGGTGTCAGACTCAGGTAAAGTTGCAGGAAAAATTAGAAGGCCACAGCCCATGTCGATTTGTAATGCTTTTGACAGAGTAAGGTTCTATGCAAACAGTGGAATGAGTGATCTGGTTGCTCTCAGCCTCCTTTCCTACTGTACTTTGTGTTAAGGGAAGACCATCTCATCTTAGCACATTGTCAAGTGAATGTGGACTGTTTTTCTCAGTAGGTCATACACTTAGCACGTATGATCCTATGGCCAGAGTTAGAGAAATGGTCTTCCCTGGGTTAGTCTTGATATAATACTGAATTAGTGCAATCTATGGGATGAAGCTTGGTACAGCTCCTCTTCTAAAACATACCCCTGAAGATCTAGAGAACTAAATTTCAGATCCTTATTTTGAATAGCAGTGAAATCTACTGTTTTGAACACTGATAGGGTTTGGCAAAGAAAAGATAGAATTATAAGGAGACAAGTAGGGGTTTTTTTTGCCTCATTTATAATCTTGTTGCAAATGAATATTGCTTGCATGAACATGGCAGGTAATAGGGAAATAATTTAACTGTCACTTTGATCCAGTGTTCAAGAACCTGCAAGTTACTTTCTTTTCTGGAAAAGCCTTCTTAACTCATTTTAGTTTGTGATTTTTGTTCAGAATTGTAGCTATTGCAAATACGCTGTTGCCTTATCCTGTTAAGCTTGGCAAAATCCACATAAGGATTTAGCAAAACTGAGAATAGTTATCTATCTCATTGTTAATAACTATCAAAAATGTTATCAGCCAAGTAGATCTTATTAATAATGTATATATTTTCTTGTCAGGACAAGAATTACATGTCGCATTCCCTTGAAGTTGTTTGCTACCATCTACTCTGATATTTTTTGGAACAGGATTTTTAATAAAGAAGAGGCACGTATCATTCCCTCAGGGTATCAGCCTTCTAGGTTGCTAGGTAATTCTGGAAACAATGAGTCCCATATCCAAGCCTAGTCCCACCAAGATCCAACCTGCATTCTGTCAGGTCTGAGATCCTGCTCAGATCTTTTATCACCTCATATGATGGAATGAGAAGGGATGCCTTATATATGTATCTATTTGTATATAAATGACTAGAGTCTATTTATGGGTGAAAATATAGGGATTAGATATTTTGATATACTTAAAAATAATGCTTGATGCAAAATATTGGTGTAAGATTCTTCCCAGGGGACTCTGTAGCTTGGAAACTGGCTTGCTGCAGTTGGAACCCAGGAATTTTTTTCATATAGGCTTAAGGGCCATCTGGGCTAGAGGTATTTAAGTTACTAGCACAGCCATGGATCACTACTGCCAAATCCAGATCTGGCATTCATTTTGGAATTTGACTGTTCAGAGAAAGAGCAACATAAAATTGTATCTGTCAATAGTTTTTAACTGTGGGTGAGTAATACTGAATCCAGAAAAACCCAATGTCCAGGCCTCACGATGAAAGCTGGAGCAGGAATTGTGTCATTGAGAAGTCTATCATTTCAACTTGTTTGTGATAGCGTTGTTTCACACTTATGAGCCCCAAATCACCTCTTTTATTTAATCTGAGAGCTATTTCTTGACAAGATCTACGATTCTCAGAGAAAGAGGATCAAGGGAGCAATACTATAACGCTCGTGAGATAAGGGAAGGCTTAACTCCCAGGTTTTGGAGGAGCTATGGCAGAGAATGATAGCTTTTTGTCATGCTAGCCAATATGCTGGAAGATTTTAGATGCTGAGTTTGCCATTGCTATCTAGCTTGTCTACCAATTGTCTGGTCTCCTGTTTCTTTGCCTACAGGTCAAGGTCAGAGCTAGCTCTAGAGAGTGAGTGAGGAGAGATGGAATCATCTTAATTACTTTGATGGCTGTAGACAGCAAATAGTTACAGTGTTTCAATTTTATACCCATTAACTGTCACCTAATTTAGTGGATAGTCATTGATCTCCAGCAGAGAATTTTGAAATTATAATCAATATGAAGATGCCACAGAGGAATAATAATAAACTTCTTAGGAGCTAGAAATACATTTAATGAATCAGGAGGTTGAGTAAATCATACCACATGTATGTGGTGAGAGCTGTCTGGATAACTGTGGTTACAGCTCCGAATAGCTCCTAAATATCCTACAAAATAAAAGAGAAGTAGATTTAGTCATTATTATTGGAAGGTCTGCTCATGGGACTATATCAAAAACAGTTACAACAGCATAAAACATGAGAAATATGAAAGGTCTTCTTGTTCCTCTTCTTTAAAAAAAGTGGTAATTTTCTTTGATTTTCTGGCAAAGCATGTGTATATTTGTATATATAAGGACAGTAAAGACATAGGATGAAAGAAACTGCAACAAAAAGTGAGTAATACTTATTCCAGGGGGAAGAGTACTGCCCAGCCGAAGGATTGACAGAAAGGCTTGGGTGACTCTTGCTGGTATCTAAACCACTGCTTCAAACAGCTTCATATCTGTGGACCAGTGCCATACCTCATCAGATAGCATGGCCCAGGCCACCAGAAGGGGCTAGAGCATTCAGACCAAGCTTGTTCTGTGTAATCCCAGCTCTGATACTGATATTCCTATGTGGTCTTGATCACATTCCACAGCATTTTTGCCTCTTTAACTTCATCAATAAAAGCGGGTGATATTTACCTGAGGGCTTCATAGGAAATTCATTATTAACTAAGTCATATCTAAGGAGCTGCAATGTGATTTTGTGTACTGAATCTGACTGGACAACACTCTCACCCATCAAGTGGCTGGAGATTTAACAACCTACCCTTACCCAGGAGTGCCACACAGCTGAGCAGTTGTGTGTGATCTCTTTCTACCAAGACATGTGTTGGGTGCTGTTTCTAAAGAACAGGAGTGGTAAAAGATTCCCATCTGGGGAATCTTTCTAGCCCAAGTGGGCTAAAGATTCCCATCTGTCTGACTTAGGTAAAGCAAGCGAGTTAATGGTTCCACAGCTGTTTCTGCAGCTCTCTCTCCATGCTGCCTTTCTGCAGGAATATGTGTGGAGCAGAGGGAGCAGGCTGCTGTCGGGGGTTTGACTGGGTGACCTCTGAGGCCCTTCCAACCTGAGTGGTTTTGTGATTGCATAATTCGAGGCATGTGTTAAAGTGGGCTGGTTTTAGAGGTGTAATTAGGAAACAAAAAAGAATCCAGAAATCTATGATCATCTCTTCCACTCTTGCTGCTTTATCTTCTGTCACTTTAAGAAGATTAGTGGACGGTGTGTCTGTGTGTCTCTTTATTACAGAGCAGTACCTTAAAGAGCAGAATCTGGCCTTTCTGCAGACTTCTTTTAACATTGGAGAAGGACTGTTTATGGCAGCTTTGCTCTTCTCACATTATGGAAACTACAGAAAATTTGGTGCCTCCTGGGAGTGTACTGCTCACATGCATCACTGTGTATATGCATAGGTAAAACCCCTATATATTCCCACAAGCATTACAGCCACCAGCTGGTTCTGGCCACAAGAAGACCTCATGCTGTGCCTGGCAGCTGCCTTTCTCAGTGGCAATACTCATGCAGCAGAAGCAAGGGAACAGGGCAAGTGATTTGCTCTGCTTGTAGCAGTTTATTCCCAGCTGCCATCTTTCATGAAGACACCTTGGTCCACGTTAAACACATGCCACCAGTGATTCATCCAACCTTGATCCCCCTGCCTGCACCTGGCAGTCTCCCAGATTACCCCACAGGACAGACGAATTGCTCCCATGGGCGGGATGTAGCCCATGGGCTGTAGATTGAGGAGACTGATGGCTACAAGGCCTCGATTACTACTTTAAAGGCCCGAGCAGTGGCAAGAACAGATTCACTGAATGCTTGAACTCTTTGCACTCCTGAGCTGTGTGGCAGGCAGTGTTTAAAAATAGAAAGCATGGCTCCCCTGTGCAGCCCCTTTCCCGGCTATTCCTCCCGGCGGATGAAGTCATGCCCACAGCTCGCTGCCCCATGAGTGGGCAGCCTGTCTCCGGCAGCGTCAGCAGGAGCCGGCACGGCGAGCTTAAAAGGCTGTCAGGGGTTGGCAGGTCATCCGCCCAAAGGCAGGAAAGAAGGGGGAGAGAGGGAGAAAAATTGAAAAATAACCACAAAGAGAACAAGCTCTTTTTTGAAATTGGAAACTTTAAAGAAAAGATTTATGAACCTTTGGGTTTATGAAACCACCTGGTGCTTTGGAGTTTGCTGCTGGTTAAATTTGGCAGTTCAAAGTTTGGTGGTTGTTTTCCTCCATTAAAAAAAAAAAGAAAAAAAAAAAGACATTTAGCATAGTCTAGTTCCACATGTGCATTGATCTTTTAAAACTCACGCCCACTTAACTTTGAGCTTGACTTGTAAAAATCAGAAAGATTTAGGGGGGAAAAGGCCTGTTGGTTTTTAAGGGCGGCGTTGGCGTTTGCGGTGCGCGTGGAGCAGCGCGGCCCCCGAGCCCTGGCCCCGCTGTCTGCCCGGTTCCCCCGCGGGTGCGCAGTGACTCCCGCTCTGTTTGGACAGTTGGTGACCTGCGACCCCCAAGCCATAAAGTGTTTAGGCTGAGGACGCCTGAGAGGGGCTCTCAGACGTGATGGCTGGCGGCTCTTTTGAGACAGGCCCGTCAGCTTTCCCCCACAGCCCATATATAGCAGCGACGTGGAGCCTGTAGGTTTTGCTCACACAGCAGTTTGAGTCACAGACTTCCCCCCCACGCCTCTGGTTCTGGCTTTCCAAAGAGAAGAGGGGTAAAAATGAGAGGAGGAGAGAATAAGCATCTAGTTTTGCCTTTAGGGTCGGACAACAATTGAGCTTGCGGGTTTCAGCCATGATGCATGGCAGCAAAACACAGTTTAAATTCTGCTTTTGCAGGAGCATCTGAAGCTAGAAGGGATTGTCAGAGAGTTATGAAGTCTGTCCTTTGGTACTGAAACAGCAGCAATACAGCTTCATTTTTCTGTGGCTCGTTTCTTTCTGGTGTTTTATACTGACTGATTATGCCTTATTACAATATTTGTAGAGACAGATAGTTATTAGATTTGGATGAATCATTCAGAATGAACAATTTATTCAGCGCGTTGCTTATTTTCCCTTCCTAACTTTGCAATTAAAAACTGTGTTACTCTTAAATGCATTCATTATTTCAAAATTAGCTGTCAGCTACATGAGTGAATATTCTTGTTCTGAGTTAATTTGCAGTCATTTTCATAAAATCTATTGGTAATTTCCAGTGCTCTGGCTAGCTTTGTGAGTCAGGTGAGGCTATCTCTGTTGCCCTTTTGGAGATGAAAGCATTATAGCAGCAATAATGTTATTCTGGGACTTCGTGTTTAATTCTAAAATTTAATTTCAGGTTGTTAGGGCTTAATTGTAGACTTGAAAACACGGTGTAGAAGTGTTTATACATAACCAGGTAGTTGAGATTAAAGTTACTCTCTTGCAAAACTTTCATTAAATGTTTGTAGAAAGTGAAGGATGCTGCCCTTTAAGGACTAATTTAAGACCGTGTTTGAAAGCCCCAGCTATATAACTGATGAAAAATAACATCTGTTTCTTCTTTCTTCTGTTAATTCTCCTTTGACATGGCCGACCTTGTAGCATAAATGGGAGGTTTCTTATCACAGCCTAATATCTGTCTATGGCAGGAGTTGGAGCATCATTGCATCTTAATCAAAACTGAAGATTTTTGTTTCCAGTCAAAACCAAACATAGCAGGTAGAGTTCACTCCCATAACCCAGCAAGAAGATTGAAAGAACTGGTCTGTTTCTAGATTTGCCCTGTGACTTCTGACCCTCCTGTCAAAGGTTACATATAGCAGTATAGCTTGTCCTCTGGTTTATTAACTCCTACCATCACCTCATATACCTGGATCTGCAATTTGAATTTTACTACTTTGGAGGTTACTGACTCAGTCCCTAATTGCCAAGATCCATCTGTAAGAGATAAAAAATATGCCTGTGAAAAAAAGTTTTAAATGGCATGGGATTAATTTTTTTAGCACAGTGATAGCATTAATTCACATGGTAATTCTGCATTTTTGCTCTTCACTTGGCAGCTTACACCTCTTGAAAGAGAGCATTATGTGCTCTGTCCTTCTTTTTCAGAACAAATGTGAGTTTTTCTCTTGTTCAGTCTTATGCCAAGAGTCTGCAATAAAGATAAAAGTTATTTTCCCACAGCAATATGCTCCATAGTAAAAGAAATATTTCCTGGAGATCTAGATTAAATTTCTGACTCTTCCTTTATGTTCCTATGCAGGTTACTTCACAAGGCTCTGTTCTAGTTCTCTGTGTGTAGAGAAATTGACCTTATTGCTCTTCTGTGCCACCCTTTATATTGCTACTTAAAACTGAACAAATATTTAATCTAAGGATCACATGCACTGGGTGCTGGTGTAGAGTTTAGCCCACAGAGATTATGACCTTGTTTGGGATCACACTCTTCGTATTTCTAGGAGGTGGGCAGAATTATCCCCATTTTTCTCATGGCCCAGTTGAGGAAAAGTAAAGGTAAGAGATTATTAAGACAAGAAGGTAGAAGGAAATCTATGTATGTTCTCTTCCAGTTTTTTGCTTTACATGCATCTCAGGCCATCTTTAGGCGCAGGCTAAAAGTGGGAATTCATCTTGGAGATGTGAGTACATGCAGATAGCCCTGTGAGCCTTCTTTTTGTCATGATGATAGCAGAAGTTAATTGGTAATGTTGCTAATCCCTTGAACTAGTCCTGCTCACCTTTGCTCGAGAGCAAAGTTAACTGTCTCAGAAAAGTACATATTCCCTATGGGCACATATTTCCTGCAGGAAAGGTTAGGTGATTATACCTTTCATGTTCGATTCCAGGACAGAATTGAGGATGCCAGTGCTTGGAAATATTGGATGTGGATGCTTTTAGTGTAATATTTTTCATGCGTAAATCTTGGTGCTACAGAAGAAAATACCTCTGCCCTTTCCAATTCTAAACAGTTTAGGAGGAAGAAAACTGGGAAAAGTGAAAGGGGAAAACTAACTGGTGTTGGAGGAATTGCTCACATCTTCTGTGCAGTCCTGGAAGCCTGAACTAAAGTTTCTGGCTCTTTGGAGCAATGAGAATTTTGCAATTCATTTCCATAGACCCTAGATATCAACCTCTGCTTATTCAGTTTCAGTTCCCTTGTGTTGGACTATCAGAAGCCAACTGTGGAAGAAAATCTCTCAGCTGCTGGAGCTATCGAGTAATCAAGATATTACTCAAGAGGCTAAAGCTCTTTTGACTTTCAACCTGGGGTCCATGAGAGTGATGTAAAAGGATGCTTGCCCCACCTGTGGCTAATTAACAAAACCTAAGTGAAACACAACCCAAGAACTGTAATAATTTATTTCCATTGCAAGAGGATGCAAAGCCAGGAAAAAAAAATAATAATAAAAAAAAAGGACAGATGCACTAAGCAATAGCCTTCTTGGGAAACACAGTAACACAGTCACATTGTGGCATACAGTACAAATTCCACACACACTGCTGGAGGCTCAGGTCAGAAGTGCAAGCATATGTGAAGAGCACTGGCTCTTCAGAGGAGTCTGGAATGAAAAAATGTGTGCATCCTGCCTCAGTGTTAAGATCTGTATGTTTCTCTTACCCACTCAAAGGCTGCTTCTGGGTGGTTCCTGAGATAACCATGTGCCCCAGGCCCCTGGCAGGACTTTTTTTGAGGTCTAAAAATGGTTTGGATACACCCTACAGGCAGAAAGGTATGCACCACATAGCTATAATATATTACAGGAGTAATGCAACCAGAATCTAAAGGAAAATATTTTCATATAACTTTTTTATTTAATTACCTCCTTAATTTTCTGTTACCTTGTTTTATAGAAGCAAGTACTCCTTTAATGTTTGCAAACTGAAATTAGGATATTGTAAAACATTTGACAACAGAATTCAAGTTTAATGCACTATATGTACACACACAATTGATACAATAATATGGATTATAAAACTCTCTATGACTTTACTTAGTGTACACATATACTTACCTACAGATATATGTGAAAAGTCAAAGACAAGTCAAAGAGCTTTGCTCAGTGTGATTCTGTTATATTGGTCTACTAGTGACTCCTGAAAAATTGTGAATGATGAGTTAGAAGGCACAGATTTCATTGTCTCTTGGTACAACAGAGAGGAGAATGATGTGAAACTATAAGAAGAACACTGAGCTATGGTCTAAACAAATTATGATGGGTATCTACCAGAATGTCTCAAGTTAACCATAACTGTTTCTCACAGTTATGCTAATTACCACCAGTTTGCCTGAATCATTTGCCTTTGAAAATTATTTCCATTGGGGTGTGGTTAGTCTCTGCCTTCCAGTCCCTTCACCTAGTGTGTACAAGGCCCAGAAGGGTCTGTTTTGTGGAATCTTTGAACTTGAGCTCATAGGATATGACCTTGAGAAGTGCAACTTCTTTCGTATTTTCAGTATTTATATCTCCTAGAAATTACCCTTACCTGTTTTTCAATATTAGTGCACAGTGTCTAGGTTTTGATTTTGTTGCTCATTGTTCATTGTGGTATCTATGGGCACTCATGGCTGATAAAAAAAATCATGTATGTTTATATGCAATAAATGGAACATGTCTCTCAAGGTACCCTGGTTAATCAAAAGGAATGTTTATGAGCATCTATCTCTACAGGACCCAGCTTGGCTTTTATAACAGAGCAGTAAACTCTTGGGCCAAACCATTTTCTAGGATGAGCAGGTACAAATCATAGCCAAGTCATCTGGGCTTTGTGCCCCATTTAGTGAGAATATGACGTTTTTATTTGGCTTTGTTCTCAGATTTTCCATATAAAGAAAAATAGTTTATTTTCCCACAGCATATACTTTAGGGATGTCTTTGCAAAACTGTACAGAGAAAACCAGTACCTCTGTATAGGTGATACTTCAGGCATCATGAAGCTTTATGCCTATATATCTTGAATCGACAAGGAATTGATCATATATGCCATTATGTTCTTGAATAAATGGCAGAGTGTCCATGTAACAGATGGCAACTACTCTTGCAGGTAAAAATATCCTCTTGCACGATAATTGGTTCCTTTTGATCACTTTAGAATGCTTTTCCCCCAGCAGATACATAGTAATAAAAAGAGAGAAAAATTTAACAGTGACTAGTATGAGCAAATAGTTATGTCATATATATCCTAATGCAGTCATGGTAGATATAGGATTTACCATCTGATTTTGTTTATATCAGGTAAGCAGAGCTAAAATTTTCAAAAATTTGATTTGTAGCTGAAGGAGAAATATTTACTCACATCATGCTGGCTCTTGTTCTGTTTCTCATTGAGAGAACCTGTGTGGAAAAGGTAGATGAATTGTAGGGTAAAGTTAGATCACCTAAATCCTTTAGAAAAAAAGAGAAAGTATTTATCTAGAAATTAAAAAAAAAAAAAAGAACAACCAAAACCACCTTCATCAAAACATCAACAAGCACAAAAATGCTTTCCAACCAACAATTCTCTGGGAAAACAGTTGTGATCAGCTGCAAGCATATTGTTTTATTTGTTATTATAAAAGGGAGAAGTGTTTGTGACAAGAGTTCCTCAGAGTGATAATGAATGGTGTTTGCCAAGCATTTTTCCAGAAGAATCCATTCTACTAAAGTTTTGAAAGATCCTGAGCTGATTGATTTGAGCAATGGAGTCTCTGTTGGAGTGTTTTTTATTCTAAAGTTTTGTTCTGACTACAGAATGGATTGTACATCACTGCAGTCAACTGAGGCTTAGTCAGTCACCTTTAGAGCTGACAACAGTATAGAGTTTGCTGTTGAGTTGTCCATGGATGGACTGAAAAGAGGTCTGTGTTTTCTCTGAGCTGTGTTATGGCACAGAATATAAGCTTTATAAGCTTTCATTGCACAAACTCAGACATGATGTGCTCTATTGGGAAATTATGACTACTGCCTATTTTACATATTCAAAGGAGCCAGGGTCTGAAATTGCCTTTGCACAGAAAGTATTTCCTCTCTGAAATGATGTAATCAAAGTTACAAAGCATCGAGTCCCTTTCTCAGTTTTAGTGTAGCAATTAAACTCTCTTATTTCACCACAGAATAAAGTAGAGCACAAATCTTAGTTCCTGTTGAGAAAAATACAGATTTTTGTTTTCTTGAACAGCCCAGCCTGTTCCTTTTACTGTAATTTTCATCTGTGTTAATTCAGCAATATAGTCTGAAAATTGATTGTATTTTCTTATGATTCTCTGTTGAATGAGTACTACAAAGTATGTGTGGTTGGTCTCGGAATTATTTGATCTGATTTCAGGAAAGTTGTCCCTGATCTGCATAATTTCAATTGACAATATAATGAGAATGTTTGTGTAATGATGCAATTTAAATATTTCTCAAATTATTTACTAGTATTTACTAGAGTTGACCTAATAGTTTCTAACCTATCACCTGTACAATAGGACAAGCGTTCACCTGCTAAATGTGGGAATTTCTCCTTTCCTTTTTTTTTTTGGCTCCAATTTCTCTGGAGAAGTATGCTAAGCAGCCATTGTAGCTGATGGTATTGTTTCCTCAAATTTTATAGAATTGAAAATGAACATTGCTCATTCACTTACCTCTGAGGTACTCACAAAAACCTGTTATTAGGAAACTTACATTATTTTGATGCTACTAGCTCTTCTTTCTGAATACAAATTATTGACCCACAACTTAAAGGAAACAAAATCCTTCTGATCACTTACAAAAATACAGAAATATACTCTTAAATTAGAGGATTAACTGGCTAGGATTGACTTTGCATATGGAATGGCAGGAGGAAAAGGGTGGCCTGAGTCATGTAACTGGCCTTGTTTATCTCAGTAAGAGAGAGAAAGGAAAATTTAATTTAGTGCATGCAATTTAGCATGCAAAAGGTCAGACTGGTGCATGCCTGCAGGTAGTTAATAAGAATACTGCTATAATTTCCAACCCAAACAATATTAAGCAATAGAAATGTAAATATTGGCTCTTGCTTTGTGAGGCTGATTTCAGCTGATAGTCATAAACTCCTTTTGCTTCTGTCCTGAGTATTTTACATGATACAAATGGTTTTAATTAAAAAATAGTTTTTCTCTCCATCCCCAGTCCTTTTATTGTCTCTAGTATGGTTGGAATAGAGTGTACAACAGAGCAGAAGTGCAGCTGGGATAGGATGCCTCTTGGGTGGACTCAAGTTTGTTTTAATTGAATCTGAAAAAAAAAAATCATTGTCTGACACATGGCATGTGCCATTAACAATGGGCAAAAAGCCTCAGATCAGTGATGACTGAGATGGAAAAGAGAGACTATCATCTGAAAAGGGGGTCTATCATCTGAAAGCAGGTCTTAGCCTAGGTGAGGGGAGCGTGTGTGTGGAGGAGTTACTGGAAAGGCTTTTGAAAGAGAATTTTTCTCCCTTCTCCTCTAGTTTTTCCTTCTCCCTTGTATTTTACATTCTTTATCACTTTGAACTTCCATGTGGCACTTTCAACCCAGTGCAGACAATCATGGAGCAGTGCAGTGTCCGAGTTGATTTTTGTGCCTGCTTTTTGTTTTATAGGCTAGTTACCGGGGAAACATATTTCTTTGTTTTTTCAAGATGCTTAACATCTTTTAGTTCTTTTCAATTTTCCAGATGTATGCTGCAATTAGCCAAAAGATACCATTCTCCTGTCTCATTTTCCCTTTTGCAAATTTACAGAGTAACTTTTTTCCCTGCACAGGAGGTCTCATAGGAAAACTACTTTCCTTCTCACCATAATCTACATATTCGTTTCCATACATCTTGTAGTGCTGCCGTCTGACATTCAGTTGTGGTATTTTAAAAATAATAACTCCCAAATAAATTTTGCTCAAATCAAGTATTACTGTTAAATCTTTGATTTGATCTGGACCCTATACGTGGCAAGTGTGGAATTCACATTTTCCTCCCCGATGTCAGAAAATGGTGTCTGCATGCAAAACCCCAAAGTCTTAAAGAGTGTTGCACAAATGCAGCTTTCTTATTAGTGAAGCAACTCACAGGCAGCTCATTATTCTAATTTTCCAAAGTCTGTCCTGGCTTATCGGATTGCTCCAGGGCATAAAGTATTGATTTTGTTCTGACAACTTATGTGTATTTTAGGTGCTGACCGTCTATGGGCATCATCATTTCCCATATAGAGTGCCTTGTGGGAGGTGCAGAGTTCCCTCTGCTCACATTATATTTAAGGTAAGTGTGAGGTAAAAGAAAAGAGTCACCAGAGATCTTGAGAAAGCTCCACTTCCCCGAGGGGTATCATAATGTACTTGAGCTTTACTAGGCACTCATAGTCTCCAAACATTTGGCAAAGTAACTAGTCAGACATAATCTAATGTAAACCTCATTTATTTCTGCTCCCAGAAGGGAACAGATGAGGAGGCTGGAATAGTTTTAATGTTCTTGAACTGTGTATGGATGTCGAGGAGGCAATACTTACTGCTGGCTGTGGCATGTTTTTATTTTGAAACGATGAAAATGTACTCAGAGAGGGCATGTCTGGGTCTGTTTCATGTCTTCAGTGTGCACTGGCTGGTAGAGGGCCAGCGCCAGGGCTGTTCCTCTGCTCCTGGAGCAGGGCTGAGCCCATGAAGCCTTCTGTCTTGGCTGGGCTGTGGGGCAGAGGCACAGCACGCAAGGGAGCTCGGCAGTGACTCAGGATGAGGAGTGGGAGGCCTGGCTGCGAAGTGCAGCTGGCTATTTCCTGCCTCACTGCTCGACTTTACTTACATGGAGCAGAGAGAGCTGTACGCCCACCTCTTCCTCTGCCATTCTTGAAATTTCCCACTGGTAAAGTAACCAGTAGGGAAAGAAAAAAAAAAAAAAAGGAAGAAGGTTTAAAAGAGAATAATGTGAAGGAGAGAGATAGAGAGATGGATAAATGCAACTTTCTCTTTCCTTTTCATAAATATAGAGGGAATCCATCAAATTTGACCCAAAAGGGCTAGCAAGTGTTGAATCTACTTTCTCTTCCTTGTTTAGTGAAATAAGTTTAATTTATTTTAATCCAAAATAGAAGTGCAATTTCTTGATGGTGTTTCCACTATTGTTGTTGTCTAGGCATCTATCATTCCATAAACAAATAAAGGTTTTGGTCCAGCATAAGAAAAGGTCTGTTCCAAATTCCACAGAGGATGAAAAGGCAGTCCAGGACTGACTGAGGGAGAAGCTGGAAAGGTAAAGTGACAGTACCAGACTCATATTTGGTCCTGGAAATACTCAAGTGCTGAAACTTAGGATCACAAATATCTTCTTGATTTAACTTAGGTGAAGAAACATCAACAAGACTGTGGGTATGTGTAAAATTGACCCCATTTTTAAGTCTGCAGAATGAGGGCTTAAACCACACTCAATAGTACATAATGATTTTTTACTTACTTTTTCAGTGCCATTTTCTGTAGGCTTAAAGGCAAACTATGAACTCTGAATAAGAAAACGGTAACTTTGTCTAATGTTTCTCAATTTACTTTTTTTTTAATGCTGTAGGTTTCATAAACAGGAGAGACCTTTTGAAGGTTCAAACAAGTTACACTGATGAAAGCAGATTTCAGTCCACAGAGCCAAATTTCCACATGAAGGTGCTCATTGTATTCCTAAATCCATAGGTCTCATAACAGGCTTAAGTCACTCTGCCCAAGAAAGAAAAGATGAATTGTGAGTTACTTGAAAAGAGGTTATGAAGTCTTGATCTGTGAGGCACAGAATTGTCATTTAAGGGTGTCTCCTTCTCCTGAAGAGAGTCAGAGTTGAGGGTGTACTGTGGTGCTTAGGCTGTAGACAGTATAGGGAAGTGGTGGCTGTTGGAGGACATTGTAATGGGAACACATGGATAGGTCAAAAGATCAATCAGAAAGTTTACAAACAAGCATTTTTTCCCCTGATATTTCTTATCTTGCCCAAGAATGATGAGTTCTGTAGAGAGCAGCACTTCAGGGTGGGTGTAATATGTGGTTGCGGTTTTGTTTACGGAAAATTTCAGAAGAAGAGGGTAGTGGGCTCATTCACAACAGTTTTCTGTTCCCAGGAATACTAAGGAGCTAGGAAAAAAACCCAAAAAAGCAGTAACAACAAAAAAACCGACCCACATCTCCTTAAGCAAGGCACCGAGGATGTGGTCTTCTTGCTGATGACTTGTCCCTAAGGCCTGACAAAAAGCACATTAGCACATATACAAAATCTGCATGTGCACTCTTTAACTTTGACTCCAACTGTGATTTTGATGGCTGAATTACAGGATTAAATATGTTGGCACTGAAGGCTGGAAAACTGAACTGAGTCCTGAGAAGCTGCGCAGTGGGAAATAAGGAAGACACGCTCCCCTGCGGGCCCAGGGAATGGTTCCAGGTACCTGGTGGGGCTTTAGATTGTCAGCTAAGGTAGAAATACACACATCAAAATCAGCCTTCTCATGGATGTTTGAATGGGAGGTGTGGTGGGAAGACCCTTTGCACCTTTCAAATGAATTATAACTGTGTCTTCCTCTGATATGATCTGGTGCCAAAAGTAATCCCGAAGAGACCTCTCAGGACTTTAGAAGTGTGAGAGTTCACGTGGATTTGCTCATCACGGCAAATTCCACTTCGAAATGTGCATTACTGAACTTCTAAAGATCTCCTAGTATGTGTTTGCCTCAGTACTGTCAGTGAAAGAAACACGCATTTAGGAAAAACAAGAAACAGCTAAATTGGCTAATATTGTGTTGCTGGGATAGAGTGGACTTACCTAACACACTTTAGCTAAATTTAAGGTAGCAATCTTCCCAGACTGAAGCTCTCAGTAATTATAACGAGTAGATAAGCAGCCTTTTACCAGGCTCCAGGAAAATGGTTCCCTAACTGCTGCTCAGACCAGTTCTGTGGCTGATGGGCATATAAATGCCACAAGCAATCCATCTGAGATTTTTGAAATACAATGCATTATGCTCGAGTTTGACTGATTGCCCAAAGAGATGTTTGTAAAATAGATGGTCTGTTTACCATCATTTTGATTACATTTTCAGTCAATTGACCAAATTCCTGGAAATCATAGTGACTTGGAGAAAGGCTAAGCAAAAAGCTAATTTGGTCAAATTATTAGGGCATTTTGTTTTCTTATTTGTTTGGTTTTATTACTGCTGTATGGCACATAGTGCTTTATACTCTCTGTCGCTGCTGTGGGAAGGTTAGAATTTTGATTTGTTCTACATTATGACTCGTTTAGCTGTGCCACATATATTAAGATTAAAAGCTGCTGAGCAGAAGGGCGGAGAAATTGTGTACTTTTACTGCCTTTTGGCATGGTTTCTTTGAAAAATAGTTTGTTTTTATTAATAACACAAGACCGTAGTAAAATTGTTGAAAATAGATGAATATTTTAGGACATGTCACACGATATAAGGTTCACCAAAGGAGCTTCAGGAAAGAAAGTATTGAGGATGGTGGATATTAATCTGTTACTCATAGTGGGTTTCTATGTTTTCAAATATTATAGAAGTGCTGGTAAAATAGGAGCAGTCTGCAATTTAAACTCCATTTTGGTAAGCCTTGAAGGAAAAATCTAAATCCTGTCCTAAGACTAATCTAGAAGTAGATCTTGATGTGAATTGAGTTTCCATAGCTGAGTTAAGGTCAATCAAGAACAGAGAGGAAAACAGAAACATAAATTGTCCCTGAAAGACAGAGAAAATGCAGTGGGTGTGCTCATGCAGCCATTCTGAGGTGAACATAATGGAAACTATGATGTTCTCAGTTTTTGTTGTTAGACTCATTGCTAATGGCTGGGGGAGATTTTTCTTTCTAATTCAGTAAGAACTTGAAGGATATTAACTCTAAATAGGGAGAGAGAATTAGAAATAGGGTACAGCTTCAAGTTAGGGGAAGACAGAACATTTCTCAAGAAATCTGGGGCTGCAATGTGATCATAAAAAATGAAGATAATCTGTGATAGAAGTAAGCTACACCTAACTGGAAAATAATGTTAATAATACCACAGAAGAATAAATATTTGAATGAGAATCCAGACATCAATTGATTCTTATCCAGTGTTAAATGGAAACACATGCTTTGCACTAGGAGCTAGATGAGGGTGGGAGGAGGAGGTGGCAAGAAGCCCCAAGCTCCTTTTTGTTTCAGTGTTATACTCAATCACAGCCACTGCCAAATTAGCCCATAAATGTTGAGCCAGTTCAAGGCCATTTGGTTTAAGGCTAAAATATATCTCTCTCTCTCTTTCTCCCTCCTTAACTTTGTTCATAAACATGCTGGAATCAGGTGTTAATTACAATCCCCAGTAGAGCCTCAGAGCCCTGCAGATTCTCCCGGGGAAAATGACTGGACTCAGCACTTTGCAGATCTGTTTATTTTACTTTACTGCACTTTGGTTACCCCAGCTGGCTTGCTACAGACAGAGGAGAGAGAGGAAAGCCCAGCCTACAGTAGAGTCCTGGGCAACCAAAGAGCATCCCTCTTCCCAACTGAGCAGCTTACACGGGAACTGCTTGCCGAAAGTGTCTTGATTGGGTGTTGAAGTGTTCTTTCTCTGGGGATCTGACCTTTCAATATCCTGAGGAATCTACTTCTTGCCAAGTCATTCCAAGCCATCTTCTCCCGTGCCATGCTTTGCAGGCAAAAGGCACATGTGAGAACATCTTGCCACATATTATTTATTTTTGCTAATAGTAAGAATTATTTGCTAATCTCTGATGATGTTACCAGGACTGAACAAGACAGAAAGAAGCACAGGGCATACCCTGAGGAGTTTATAATTTTGAAGATAAACATAGATAGACAACATGCACTCGGAAGACCCTGAAGTAGATGTTGACCTACTAAGAATTTAAAATGAATTAACTGGGAGTGGGAGATGATTTTTCTCCCTGATACAGTCTGCTTTAAGTAACAGATTTTTTTACTTGTGCTCTAGCAAGAAAATGTTGTCATGAAAAGCATACACATCTTACCTTACTATTCCCTCTCTGGGAAATAAATTAGGCTGTACTCTTACGTACTAAAATTGGCCAGCTATTGTTGAAGCAGATGCAACTCTGTTAAGTTACATCAGGTGGGCCCCTGACAAGAGGTACACAGGCACCTGCATGCTTTAAGATATGCCAAACAAGTTAATTGTTCTGAGCTCCCAGAAGGCTGAATATGAATTTGAGATCTTGGGTATCAGCTTGCTATTTCTTGGAAAATGCACTTTTCTTAGGTAGGGAAATGTTTTTGTTCAAGTGAGGAGAAATTCCAGGTATTTTTATACAACCTAAGTATACAAAGCAGAAGAATTGATTCTTAAGTTAAACTTGTTTGGAAGGCAAATTAATTTAACTCCTAAAATTGGCTACCCAGGTACGCATAAACAACAAAAATATAATTTTTATTTGGGAAGCAATACTTTCTTTTTTTGACACTTTATTCCTGTTGCGGTTTTGCATAGACTGTTTTGACTGTTGGCCAATGCTTTCTGGAAATCAAACAAATCCACAGCGCAAAGTTTTGCCTATACAGGCAAATTACCAGCAGCAATCTAAGATGTGAAATGACGTTGTGTTAGGTGAAATGACTCTGCACTCAAACCCCCTGTGGACACTGAGAGGGCACACTGAGGGTTCCTTTGTATGAAGTGGCTTCCTCAACTGCATGTAAAAGTACGCAGGCAGGGAGCAGCCAGCACGGTGTAAATTCATATGTAGCTTGTAAATTCACACCCTACCTCCTTTGTATAAGCAAACCAGTAGTCAAGGCCTTGCATTCATTCCGCTGGCACAAACCTGAATGAATAGATGAACCTTACACCTTGCCCTGAAGGCAAACACATTTGGGCTAATGTGATGCGTAATGGAGGGAATGCTGTCAGGAGCCAGGGTACTGCAGTAGATGTTCTTGGGGGAGCTAGTGAAAGTGCTTCAGTGTAAGTATTTCAGATATTCTCTATGGCCATGAAGGAGAGAGGGCACTCTCAATGTCAGAGTGACAAGGTCACCTAGCACTCTGGAAGAATGTGATCATGGCTTGAAATACAGTTTCTTGCCCTGTGTTTGATTCCTTTCTGAATGGTTTTGAAGAGATCTTCTTGAATAGTGTATTTCTCTAGCATTTAGTCAGAATGAATACTAATTATTTATTATCTTTGGCAGGGAAAGTTATAGGAGTGCAGCTGAGCTCAGACTTGCCAAGTCCCATGTAGCTGAAAAGGAGACTTTCTCACAGCAACCCCCAGACCTTTCCTAAAAGTCACCCTCTATCATGAGTGTTCCTCAAGGTTTTCCAATGAGATATTTAAAATGCTTTTTCAGGTACTTTGAACTGTCATTCCAAAATGCCACTACTTGACAGCCCTCTAAGACACAGTCATCCAGTGCTGAGCTGATTCCCATCTGATGTAAAGTAACGACAGGACAGTGATCTCATCTACTCGGGTTTTACTAAAGGTCAAAAGCAGTCTGAAGATCAGGGGGAGTCTGCCTGAGCATCTCCCTTTTCTCCTGCCACTGTTACTTTCGTGGGAATATACACAGAGCTGTCTTTCACTTTTTTATTAGATTCTTATGTGAAAAGAGTATGTTTTTACAAACACACACGAGCCAGGCTGTTTTTTCAACCTCTGTTATTTGATGCCCTCAAGAATCCATTTTCAGAATGTGATTTTACCTAAACATAAATATTTACACTGAAGTATTTATCTTTGTTTAACAGTCTAAGGAATTGCATGTGCTTAAAAAGCCACTCAGTTTTCCATGACTGGGGCTACGGCAGTTTTATTGAAAATATTTCTCATGATTTGATCAGAAAAAGGGATTTAAGGGAGGCATGAAAAAATCATGGTGACTAAAGTCTTCTCCCTGCAGCCCTGAACGTAAACCTACAAAAGGGAGGTGGTGCTGATTGCAGACTGGAGAGGTGACAAACATGAACTAGCTACTCTGCCAGTGTGTTCAGAGTGCTACTGTTATGTTTCAAAATGGTGGGCAAAGCACAAGAGCTGCTGAAGCCTCTGTATATGGTTATCAGCTCAAAACCAATGGCCATATTTTCAAAGCTATAGTTAGCCACATGAGCCAGAATAATTCTTGCATGAATTTATGCTTTCCTATTTTGCAATCATGGCTTCGTTTTGTGGTTTTCATTTTCTAACTCTGGAACTGGATATCTCATCAGAGGAAGTTTCAGTTATCTTTTGTGCTTGTGAGGCAAACCCAGGGGACAGTACATTTCCAAGATACTGTTAATGAAGGGTTGAGTTCTGAGACTTCTCTCTATCCTTCTGATAAAGATCTAGCTTAAATAGCTAACTTGAACTGGATGGCTAGCAGCCATTTAGAAGAGATCCAGACCAGAGGATGAGCATAGACTACACCATCATGCACTTGCCAAACTTGATGTGCAAGACAAAAGCATGGAATGCCATACTTGTTCATTAATGGGCTGAATTCTGGTCATTTTATGTACTTGGGAATTTATAGCTAATACTGGACTCTGGTCTGTGTGCCGTGCAGAGAAATCCACACTATTTTGGTAGCTGCCAAATAAAACAGTCATATTGGTGACGGCTTGCCAGAAATGCTTCAATGATCCCCAGGTTGGCTTCTTGAGCCTCTAGTGCTACCTGCTCCAGAGATGTGCTTTATATCTTTCAAAGGACAGACTAGGTATTACGCCAGCATTTGTCAACGTATGCTGGCAATAAACTCAGAGTTACGTGGGTTTGGGATACTCACCCCCTAAGGGCTGCAATTCCACTACGCCCCAAGCACGGGATGTTAGAATTTACGACTGTCTGCAGAGATGTTTCTCCACAAGGATCTATTAACAAAGCTGCTCTATTATGTGAAGAGTTCAGAACAAAAGTTCTTTGCTCTTAGTAACTGCAGTATCTGTGACAATTTCTGTTCCCACCATTTGTCTTCTATCTCATGCTGTCAAATCCATGAAACTATCCTGAAAAAAAGAAATAAGACAATGCTGTAGCTACTTCTGAAAGAACTTCTTTGCCCCCTAGATATGCAAGATAACACAGTCCAAGCTTAGGTTTTGTCCTTCATCTCTTCAAATCTCAATTGCTTATGCACTTCCTGTGTTTCACAGCAACTCACAGCCCTGTTCTTCTCCCTGTCCTTGCTTCACATGCTTATGTTGAGGAGGTCTGAGGTGGTTTTAAATCAGAGCACAAGCAGCAAGAAGCTGCCTTTTCTGTTGTGTTTTGGCATCTGGCAAATGTGAGCTCTGGCATTCTGTGGACAGCCCTGGATATGACAACAGAGTTCAAGAGAACTCTGGGGACCCTTGCAATCACTTCTCTGTGTTGGCCTTTGTGAAGGAGCAGGTTGTGCCTGACAGTTACATTAACAAAGCATTTAAGGTTTAAGGAGTTTGTATTCCAGGTTAGTTTTAGGTAATTCCACTACCTATTTAAAATTTCTTCATTGCTATTAAATATTATTGTTTAATTGCTTAATATGTGAATTAGTCAGTAAAATCATTTACTACATCACAACAGCCAGAGGCCAGCATAGCATGGCTCAACCAACACCTGGCCAAAGCCTTCACATGGCCTGGCCCCTGGGACATGTTTCACCAAGAAAGGAAGCACTTGGCTGAAATGCCAGTATTACCCCTCAATCCTTCTGTGAATACCACAGCATTTGTAACTGGTAGCTGGGTTACCATGGGGTACCTGAGAAGGGATATCACTTTCAGTGTGTGAGGTGCTCGTGCTCTCTAAACATTGTGTTGTTAAACTCCTTGGGTACAGCAATGAAGTGCAGACATATTGAACCCATTAGCTATGTGCAAATGGTTTGAACAGAAAATAGCTCTCTTCAGTATTATTTTTAAAGAAAGATGAAGTAATGTAATGCAATTATAAGAGCCTGAAATATGACTGATTTATTGAGAGACACCATATTTGGCTTCAGTGACACAGCTGAAAAAACCTTGGAAGTAAGAAACGCAACAGGGACACTTCTGATTTGAAAAATCACCAAATGTGAACTGCAGGTTTTGGAAATACTGGCACAACTTCTGTTTTATTCAAACATATGTGACTTAGTTAATTATCTACAGGCAGAATCTAGTCTTATTTTTTTCAGCCCAGGGCACAATTCTCAATTATACTGCTGGAAGTGGGGTTAAAGTGAAAATTCCCATGTTTGTCTAAAGATTAAATTGGCCCAGATAGAAAGAGGTGAAAAGAGTTGGTTTGTTCTTCATCTCTTGTTCTCCCGAGCACTCTGGATTTGAACTGGAAATGAGATGGAAAAGGTGTAACGCGACCTGAAAGAAAAGCTGCTCCTGTAACACCTCCTACCACAGAGGTTTAGACCATGTTTTTGGATTACTTATGCAAACTATGTTGTGTGCAGCATGCTTCACACAAAAATCTTCATAACAGAAGAAGGGATGGTGTTTTCATTTCTCTTCCTCTGAAGCCCAAGGGTTAAAACAGCAAGTTGTATTGTGGAGGTCTGAGTTAAGGGCCTTTGTGTCACTGGTTGAGAGTGTGAATTTGAAGCACTCTCCTGTACCATGATAGTAAGGCTGCCAGATATGGCCGTATTAGCAGGTTAAAATACATTTGAGGGTTTATATAATGTATGCTCTGCTGGAAAATTCCACACCCTTCCTGGTTAGTATTTTAGTGGTAATTTTAAAGTCCTCGTAGGATGATCTGTGACACAGTGTTTAGGGTGGTCTGTGGGGGATTGTGGAGTAAGGAACAGAATTTAGATATTTTGTTCCTTTGTAGAGTTCCAATTAAGGAAAAATAAGTATATACCATTGCACCATCTGTTCACTTTTTTTCCTCAGTAAAAACCTTTAAGCAAGTCACCTAGACAGCTGCAATTGTGTGTTTTTTTCTTTTAACTTACAAACCTGAAAATACAGTTGAATTTCTTTTTATTCTATTTTACATTTCTGCTTTAGGCAAATGAAGGAGTGGGTAGAATAAAGGAGGGACTTTGTGAGTTGAACTTGTGTAAATCCTGTGAGTTCTCTATGTGGTCTGATGTCAGATAGATGCTCAAGACAGTAAAAAGTTTTTTGATATGTCTGCAGATCAATCAGAAAGACAAGCATGTTTTCTGGGTACTTTCTGAAATGTCTGCTGTGAATTGAAATCTATATCACCAACAGTTTCTCTTAGCTATAGCAACTGATCCAGAAATCACCCTGTCTGCTGTGACAGAGCCATGAGTTCCTAGGCTGAGAAGTATCAGTTAATTGCCAGATTTTTAAAGTATTTCACAGATATCTTTCAAGCCTGCTTCTTACTTTCTTCTTAAGGAGCCTCGTGTTGACTAAACACATTAGTAAAATCATATAATTGGATCACCCCTATTACTTTCTGTCCCTCCAGGTCAGCTAAGACAGTGTGGTAAAGCTCAGGTGCTCTGGGCTCTTTCTATATTCAGTGGAGAATCATGATAATCTCAAGAGCCTTTCTGTTTGGGGGTATTAATGTGGCTTCTGGCTTAGATGCCACTGTTTGTTGCCTGAACTAAGTAGGGTGACCCTAAGGCTCCTTTTTTTGCTGTAAATAACACAGAACTGATGCACAATCTCTCATTAAAGTCAGTTTAGATGCTTCTCACATTAAAAAAGTGTTGTCCAAGTGCCAACAACTACAACCTGCCCTTCTGCTGAAGGCTGTAAGTGGGGCAGAATGTGGAGACAGTGGGCTTTAAAATATTGTCAGACCTCTTCTGGAAAAAATCTGAAGCTCCCTGTAGTCCCCTTCAATTCTGCCCACTAATTATTTTTCTTCTCTCTAGCCCTCTCTATTTCCCTTTTTGTCATTTCTTAAAAAAATAAAAAAATGAAAAAATCTATGTAGCCCCATTTTTCAAATTATAAAAATCAGTGAGCAGAATTTCTTTGCTGGATTGTTCCCTTCCTAATGGCTGTTTTTCCACAACACCATACCCTGTTACTAGGGAAAGGTAGAAGAAAAGGAAAAAAGAAAACATGTGTGCAGAGGATATACCCAGAAATCAGAACCATGCCATGTAAAATTGTTACAGCTGTTTCTGTTTTTATTGACTGTTTCTTTTGGATCCATTTCTCTGACAACTGCTGCTCATGTGAGCAGGAAGGCATGCAGCATGACATTGCTGTGGACTGCGGGGTCCTAGGGCCAGGAGTAGGTGGAGAGGGGAGGGAAAGGAAGAGGGTGTGGTGGTGAGGACATTTATGTGGGACACATCAAAGCACATCCTTGTAATGTGTTACAGTAACCCAGGAAATTCAGTGCAGATGCACTGAATAACCTCATGGCAATCTGGGGTTTGCAAGAGTGTTACAGCAGCAGCAGCTGTCACGGTACTTGATTTTTCAAATTTCAGTGAGCCACTTCTCCCCCTGCTCCCTCATACAAATCCAGTCTCTTTATTTGAGTTTCCTCCTCCGAGCAGCCTCGCTACACAGTATGTCATGCAAACGAAAGTTAAGTGTGCTACAAATGAGATATGCAGGGCCTCTTATAAGCTGGGAAGGAGCAAAGAGTGATTGTTATAGCCTTTCTCGATTTGCGTGGATAAGACATTAAAGGGGCTGTTCAAACATGGCAGTGGTGAATTAGGTTATTCTGTACGTGGAGGGAAACAGCAGGAGAGATAGTTTTCCATGTGAGTAGATAGTAATCTTTTTTATGGACGATATGAAGTATCTGCCTCCTTTGATAGAATCACTGGATAGAAGCTGAAAGATAGGAAATGCAATTTCAGATGCTCAACTCAGTTCATTGACCAAAGAGGGAAAACATCTAGAAAGAACTCTGGAAAGCAGAGCTGTTTTTTCCTTTTTCTTCTTTCTCTTTATCCTTTGGAATATCCCTGTTACACTCAGGCTCCTTTAGAAAATGGTCAGTTTGAAAGATGTAGATCTTGATTTTTTTTTTGTTCCATATGCAAAATATACATACACCCATTATGTTC
This sequence comes from Vireo altiloquus, assembly GCA_013396875.1. Classification (NCBI taxonomy): domain Eukaryota; kingdom Metazoa; phylum Chordata; class Aves; order Passeriformes; family Vireonidae; genus Vireo; species Vireo altiloquus. The sequence continues at coordinate 251,058 of VZRF01012415.1, forward strand.
ATATAAATTATTTGGAATGTACACAGAATCTTAATATATCTTATGCAGCAATTATGATGTTATATCTCATGGATGCAAGTGTCAGTGACTTAGGTGAACTATAAGGCTATCTCTAAAAACAAAACAAAACAAGAATGTTAAGCTTTTATTTTGCTAATCAATGTAAAAACCCAAAACTGTTAATGAAGAGAAAATTATAAACTGCATCTTGTGATGTACATTAATTTGAGATGAAAATAAAAAGTCGTATTATAGATAAATCCTTTCTATTTTATTAAGCATTAGTTTTTGCTCAGCAATTTGTACTGAAACTTCTCTGCCCATCTGTCCTTGGTTTTCATCCATATGTGGAGCCTCGGTGTGTCCCTGATATTTGTCAATTTGTCAAAGCTTTGGCACAAGCTGGAGGAAAATAGACCAAAAACTAGAATCTTCAGTCAGAACACACTGAAATCATGTGGATTGGATTCAACTCCCAGAGTCAGTCATACCTCTTCAGCTTTTGATTAGAAATTTAACTCAGAACTGAAGGGCATGTAGCTCTAAGGATCACTGCAGCTTTAGCTAAAATGAAGACCAGAACCATAAGCCTGTTTTGAAAGAAGTCATACTTGATACAAATGTGAAGAATTGACAAAAGGCACACTGCAAAAGCAGCATCTAAATACAAAAATCAGTTCATTCACACTGTGACGACACCAATTCAGAGTGGTACAAATATTTATGGTTTTCATATGCAGATCATACCAGTTTTGCTTTAAATAGGCACCGATTTTGGAAAAGGGATCTATGCATATAATACTAGTTTTTCCTAAAATGCATTTGTTTGCATGTACAGATTAAATTTATGCCTAGCAAAATACCCCATAATATGCAGCTATGTGCTCTTACCTGTGCCTCTTTACCTGTGTTTCTTCCCTGTGAGTTTTACTTGTAGAGGGTTTGTTACTAATGGGTCACTCTGGAAAACTGATGCTTTATGAGCAAGACAGTTGCAAAGTGAGATGCCTGTGAGTCTCTGAACTCGATGTAAATGCCCAGAGCAAACCACTAAGACAACACATGCATTCTTTTAAAAACTGGGAGCAGAACTAAGCTATAAAAGCAACTAGTGATGCATCTTTTGTGACCATGCAATTCCAGGCCATTGCCTTATTTGCTGAATGTTCTCCATACAGTTGATTGAAAAAAGTAGGTGGAGCATAATTGGAAAAAAATATTTTTTAAATGAGATTTTTAGCAATTCTTGTCTATGGATGATTCAGAAATACTAGTATAATAGGGATTTTATCAGAATGTTGGGATGTTAGTTTTAGGTTACAGAGAAATGTTTGAATAAACAAGTGAAAAGTTTGAATAAACAAATCAAATCCCCACCAGACATGAAATAACTACATTTTCTGAAGTTATTCTTGACAAAAAACTGCTTGACAGTCATTGAGGTAACTTTCAAGTTACCTTTATATAAACCAAATTTGATTGTTCATTCCTAGGAATAAATGCCTGCAGCTCTGGAGATCCTCACAATGATAAGATAAAAATATTAGAACAGTGAGGATAAGATATAAAGGAGTATATATGAGAATCTGCTCTTTTTCCTTCATTCTCTCATGGACTTGTTGGGACAGAATATTTTCCCATACACTGCAAATCCGAAGCCCAGTGCCACTGGCTTGCAAGCACTTACGCTATTTTCTGCTGATCAGCAAAAATCTCTCTCTGGATTCTCTTCTTGTCTGGTATGTGACTAAGACTATTGTCCAAAAGTGTTAAAAAAACCCCTTAAAAGATGTTGTTTTGGTTTTTGCTGGAAAAAGAATTTCAAAAAATAAAAGCCTTTGATTACTCAATGATGCAGGGGCTCTCCCCTTGCTTGCTTGTTTTTTATTCCAAGTTTTCATTACTCCCCACCCAGAATATACCAGGAAAATAATTTCTGCTTTGCTTACAAATTCTGGAATTTTAATAATTCAGTGAAACTATTAAATTTCTGACTGATTTTTCAGTATTTCCCCTCAGATTGCTACGACTTAGCTTATGGTCTTCAGAATGCTGTTATTTGCCTGCCATTTTTTTCCAAAGTTCCTTATGTTTTTAACTTGCAGTGAGTTACATACAACTTTTGCCTACCATTGGCTGAGTCACTTGGAATGTTCCTTTTTGGCTCTTTGCTGCTGCTGCTGAGAATGTGACAATTTGAAGCCATTGGTGCAACTTAAAAAATTGACGAAACCCACCTTGTGTTCAGTTAGGAATGAGGCTATCACGAAGTGAGTGAGCATCTCAGATGGTCTCATGGTAATAGAAATGAAATTCTCATGCACAAATACCTAGGAGAATCTGAGATCTAACCCTTGGCTTGCACGCTTTGGTTATTCTCTTCCCAAATCCTGTACTGCATGTCAATAAAAGATTTCTGAGAAAGAGAAAAATCTTACCTTAGCTCCTTCCTGGGTCGCTTGACATTTTAAGGGAACTAAGGCAGCTTAATGGGCACATAACAATAGGCATTGTGGGCAGGGTACAATGACAGGAGTCTGGTAGGATTCTATTAGCGTTTGCAGGAAGAGTCAAGTGGAAGATGTCAAATAAGCAGTTTGTGCTCCTCCTGGAAAACACTGATGTAGGATTTTTGAGAGATTAAAGCCAGTCTCTCTACGGACTTTCACTGAAATGATCCCTGTTAGTGAAAGAAGTTGGCACTTCCTGTCATGGACAGGGAAAATGAAGGACCAGTGAGGGCAGGGATGGGCTCTGCATACGTCAGGCTGGTTTCTCTGATCACCTAAGCTGGTGGCTTTGGTATACAAACTCATATCTATTTGATGATTTCTTTATTAAATCAAAGCAAAGTACTGACTATGAGGGAAAATAGTTAAACATTCCTGGTTTTCCATGAGACATGGATGCCTACATTTAAATGTTGCAATTTGTTCTAAGTTCATTTCCAACTGTACATTCTTTTCCATGAGAAAGGGGGAAAACTGGAGACCAATCCACAAATTGTCATACATTTTCACAAACTCTGGAAGCTGTTACATTCTTGTTGCTTTTTTTTTTTTCCCCCCACAGGAATAGTCTGTCTCCGACATAAAGTCAGAAAATCTGTATTTTGGGATTGCCTCAACAGCAACTCTAGGTACCTCCTGCTTCATGACCCCTTCAAAGTCACTGCAACTCTGACGAGATTGAACAAGGTTAACAATAAACCTGACGTTCAGCAGATTTGTACTTTACTTTCTTAAATCTTCATTGCCAAAAAAATTGCCTAAGCAACTCTTGGGTGAAAATTGCAAGCAGAATATGTTCGATCTGGTTACTTCTCTGTGTCAGAAAAATAAAAAAAAAAAAAATCAGTTTGTCTGTTTGGGTTTTTATTTTATAGTTCAAACATAGCTAATATGCTGTGGATTAGTCTTGTGGGCTAAGCATTTAAAAGGTGGCTTCAGATTAGATGAGAAATAAACTTGATTGTTTTGAGGGAAAAAACACTTTGATCAAGATGGAGGATCAGAAGGTATAAACCTCAAAGAGAAGCAGAGAGAATTATGACTGATGCTAGTCAATCAATAAAGCCAATATTTATGATGAAATAAACCAAGGAGAATTAGAAATATTACGGTAAGGGTGTAATTTAATTAGAATAGAATTCTTGCATTCTACAATGGAAGGAGGTCGGTTTTCCTTCAAGGCCTCTATAAGCTTGTGATTCTACTCTATAGTGGTTTGTTTATTTATTTTTCATCCGCTTCTAAGTGCTATTCTCCTTTTGAACAGCGTTGCAGCTTTTACTGCTGCCTTTTATAGTTGTTCCACAAGTTAACCCTTTCAAAACATGTATTTTTTTCGGCCAGAGTCAGGCTACAACAGAATCTCAAAACTACAGTGGAAATATTCTAATCAGAATGACTTAAAACCTCTCTAAAAAATTAGGTAAAAGAAGCCTGACATTTCATTTATTAAAATAAGGAATGGGGAATGGTAATAATGATTTATGTTCCTTTTTGTTTTTCTTCCTGCAGTTTGATAATATAAATCAAGTTCTAGAATTGAATTAATTTCTGGCACTTCCCACACTCATGTATTCAACAATATCACAGCCAGACAATGACAGGAGGATAAAATAATCCAGATGCCTTCAGTTCATGAGGAAAAGAGTGAATGTTCTCTTTTACATTTGCAACTAGCTGAATATGAATAAGATCAAATTTCTCTAAAAATAATGTCTGGAAACTTTTTAGTTAAAGTTGGTTTTAAAATCTGAAGGTAATGAGATGAGTCTTGACAATTCTCATAAGGATGCCACTAACTGGCTAGTAGGGACATAATTTTTTGTTGGTATGCATTTTTGTGTAATTTTCAGGTGTTAAAAACTGTTAAAGAAACATAAGTGACATAAAAGTCATCATTTTTCTTTACTTCAAATCAATACACAAACACTTTTCCAAACTTCTGGATAACAGAAATTATTTCCCTGTGTTTATTGGTGCATCTGTTGTGGTGTGTGATTTATATGGGCCAGCTCATTTCTTCTAGCGTTCCTCTTTAACATTAGTATACAAGGGGAGAAAAATGAGAGTGGAGCTGAGTTGAAATTTCATTTGTTCTCTTCATTTTAAGATAGTTTATCTTGGTTTTGTTTGTTGTTTTGGTTTTGTTTTCTTTTTTTTTTTCTTCTTTCTTGTTTGGAGGTGTAAGAACAAGTGTTTGGTGTTCTCTGGCTGCCACCAGAGAGTGAAGATGCTCACGGGCCCTCTGTCAGCTTGCTGTGGGCTGCTGTGCAGGGGGATGCTGAGGAATGCACTGCAGAGGTGCCTCCTTTGGCTGCACAGGGTAAGCTCATTTCCTGAGCACAGGCTGGGGCTGGGACTGCTTCTGCTGCTGTGGCCCCTTGTGCTGTCAGAGGCCTTCTTAGCCCAGACCTTCTACTGGTGCCTTCCCCACAGTGAGGGGATTATGAACCCTGCTCTGCTACAGGTCAAAAGCAATTCTATGAATCTACCTTATTTAGTATGTGGGCAACATGTTACTTTGAGTATTTTGACTTACTCAGCATCTGTGACACAGCAAACCAAGGGGCCAATGTTGAAATATGCTCTGCATTGTTGCTCCTAGTGCACAGAACACTTTCCACGACGCTCCTGGATCAGCAATTGTTTATCAGCCTGTCTAGTGCTGGAAGGACTAGTGGGTTTTGCTGATTTATTTCAGCTGGCTGAAGCTGAAGTGATCTCAACAGCACTTTTTCTGTGTTTGTGTGCACATGTAAGAGAAGCAGGCATAGGAGGGAGAGGTGACTGTAGTCATCTTTTACCCATTTGTGCAGGAATGGAATATTTCCTGACAACTCCAGTTACCATCTGAATCAGGTTTATTCTTGCTGTTAGACTTTCGATACACTGTCTTATGCAAAAAACATATTGCTCTGCATTTCTGAATCAGGTTGGAGGTGTGATATAAAATTCTCTTGAGGCGTTTTAAGGTAATAGTGTTTCCTTTTGTTGCAAGACTCACGGTGAAAAAAATGGGCAATCATACCACAGGAATAGATGTGTTACAGAACTCCTTCACGACATTAGATTCTGCTGAACTCCAAGCCATAACTTATATCATACCTAAAGTCTTTAAGTGTAGAGACAAATTGCTTCACAGAGGCAAACCCTTTGTTACTGGATTTTTTTGTCTTTCATCTTACTGTTCTCTTTGCCATATGTGGTCTGCAGAATAATATCTATGATTGCCATGTGAAAATGTTTCAGTTGGCTTGGCTTGAGAAACCTCCACTATCATCTATTGTAACCAAATTTCTAAAATAAATTATAGCCTTGTGGTGCCACAAGTGGAGAAAACAGCAGGCTCCAGATGACATTTTGATAGTTTAAGGGCCTACTGCTATTGTATTACTTGGGCCACTGATTATTTCTGTTTCTTTATTTACAACTATAAAATTGTTAGCTTTGCAAAGGAGAACCTGCCTCAGGTGAAAAAATAACGATTCATAGTCAAGGCTGGACCCAGAGGGACTGAGAAATTCTCAGAGGGAACATAGCCACATTTTGTGCTGTACTTCAGAGCCCCACAGATCCAATCTAGCATGCAGACAAATGGAGCTAAATACAGTGCTTAAATGTGCATATTAAACCCTTGCCAGAAGCTACAGTTATTAAATAATACCAGGAGCTCCCCCAGTCTTCTACTAAAACAGTTGGAGCTGACTGCCAGGCTCATGCTTTCTGGGCAGATTATTTCAATCCTTTGGGAAAAGGAGAGCCACTTTAAGAAGTTAATACCTCTGGGGCAGTATATTGGAAAGCTTCATTTGATCTTCTGTGACATGTATGACAGTATCTCATTTTCAAGCTGAAAAAGCCCCGTCCATGGGTTATGCCACAACCAAAATGCATAAATAAGGCTCCAAGTAGGAAAGGGAGAGTGGTGGCATATTGGAATGAGTGGCAAATGTTATCTGAAGCTCTTACTTGAATCCCACTATTAAAAAACACGCTGACAAAGCTCTCTGGTATAACTGTGGTACATTAGTGGCTTATTTGCTCTGTTTGGCTGAGTGGATGGTAATTGTCAGCACGGGAAAGGTGTCAGCAATCAGAGTGTTTTAAAGCCCTCTGGCCAGACCGGTAAAAGGGCAGCTCACTGAAATCACAGTCCTCTCCATTGATTAACCACATCCCACAATCCGTCAGTGTGAACAGCACTAATTTTGTGGCGGCCCTTGCATGGAAAATAAACTCTTACTGCCAAGGGCCCCTGAAAAAGCTATAATCCCAGTGATAGAGAAAGAAAAGGATGGAAATTTAGAAAGAAGCTTCTTCCACAGTCCACATCAGCCGTTAGGAGGTTTTATTAACAGTTGCTGAACTCTCCAGGTGCTAGAGCTATGCTGGAGAATAGCTGATGCACAACAGGTTACGCAAATTGAGATACAGAGCCAGTTTGGGGCAATGTCTTGCTTATTTTTGACTGCCTTGGACATCTGGTCCTTCTGGAGAAGGATATTACCACACATGTTTTTTATCAGTGAGACAGAATTGCTGGACTATACTGTTGATTCCAATTACAACACTGTGTTTGAAAAAGCATTTAAAAGCAGCACCTACTTTTCCCTGTTTCTTCAACTCTCTAAATTTTACTGATACTGTTGGCTCTGAAATACATTGAATGGGAAAATAAGAAATAGCATTTCAAAATGCTTCATTGTGCAAGGTTTTCTGTGTTGGCTTTTTCGTTCTTTGTTTTTTTTTTTTTCCCCTACTCTAACTAACAGAGCTGTGATTCTGTTTTCTTGGCAGTACAGCAGCTGATTCAAACTGAAATAAGAAAATTGGGACCACTAGGGCAAAAGTCATCAAGCATCTGCAATCCGTGATGAAGACTTCTTATCAGTAATGAAAGCTAGATATTCCTGGCCTATTTTTCACTGAAACGAATACAATTCCAAGAGGGACACTGCTTCTAAGGGCTGGTGTTCTTTCCTCATCCTTAATCCACAAAAAAGTCCCTGTTTTTAGGAAGGAAAGCCTTTTTCACACTGCTTTCCTGCCTTTCCTTGAGCAGTATAGAAGATAGTTTCTGTATTTAAAAACCAGAAATTGTGGGATACTTGCCAACTCTGTTATGGCCTCTTGGACTTCAGGAAAACCATTTTCCCTCGGTTATTCCTTTGCGAAGTTGATGCAATGGTACATCTGCTTTCCATGTTCCTTGGGAGACTAGACTGATGATTATAATGGGCTTTCTCAACTAGAATGCAAGGAAGAACAGCTGTTTATTACAGTGATACCAGTTCAGGGGTCAGTGTAACCTTCTCTTCTTCCAGGGTGAAGAAGAAATATACTGCTATAACTTAGCCCTTATCTGATGAGGATGCTCACTGTGTGCTGATTTAAAATGTGCAAGCCTGTCTTCGTTGGAAAGGAGCAGAATTTTCAGCTGTTCATGAGAAAAACCTCTCTGTAGAATGGATTTTAGAAAGTGCTAAACATCACTGGCTCTGTTTTTCACTGGGAAGTGGAGGGCTGACAGAACTACTGATAAGAAGTGGCAAAGCTCCACCAGCCAATGGTGCAAGGGAAGATTTGGTGCAACTTGGTCCAAAGCTCTCAAGGGGGAGCTTTATTGTCAAAATCAAACCAGGAACAGAGAACGGGAAAAATATATGTAAAAAATTATTAAATGACCTCCAGAATATGTCTTTATTGGATAATATTATTACACCATAACATTGTTGACATAATAACAAATCAATGAAAGGAACATGAAATACTTTTAAAAATGAATAATGTAGTAACATATCATGTAGCTTTAAAGTGTACTGACCTGGATACATCAAGCCTAAGCAATAATTTCTTGGCTCTTGTGAGATCATTGCTTGACTCTGAAATTAGAATAATTTCATGAGCATGTGGAAACAAGAATGAGGTCACCTCCGTCTTAATTAGAAAAGGATAGATCAAACATCCAAGGCATACTTTCTTGTTCGCTGTTGACTCGCTTAGATTGGTATGATATAGTCCTGGGGCAGTATTTTATGATAGCCTATTTTGCTGCCTTATGTATTATAGTCCTTTTGCCTTTCTTTCTGACAATAATATAGGGTTAATCATGCTTACAAAACTGTTAAATTCATTCTGTCTGAAAAAATAGAATGAGGTGAACAAAACATTCTGATAAATAACATTTAATGCAGGCTTTATATAAGCCAGAGGTCTCAATAAAATTTTAAATCCTTCTAGTCAGCTATTCTTCTAATTACTTTTTATTTCTTCTTTGCTGGAAGAGCTTTCAGGCTATGTACAATGAACATGTGGGTCTTTATTTCACATTAATGTGTTTAATAAAATAAAATGATACAGCTGAGTAATATGGATCACAAACTAATCTATATAAACATTAATTGTTTCAGAGCACTGGAAAACTTCTTTGTCTTGGTCGGTATGACTGCATTTCAGTAGACCTGAAATATACTCAGTTGATATGGCCAGGTTTTTAATTTTAAAAAACACTTATATGGGAGACATTGATTGACAATTGGTTCTGCTGTGTTCCTCCTTCCTGGAGTAATGAAATAATTGCCTCAAATGAGATACGTGACTGCTATCTTTCCTATTTTGTTTATGAAGTGCCTGAGTCAGTACTCTGAAATCCAGTGATGATCCTTCAGGGACAACAGTACTGTATGAGGAATTTTTTGAGATAAAAATATATATGCAAATATTCTTAAATTCACACACACACAAAAAAAAAAGTATTATTTATATTAAGCACAAGGCTGAGTCTTTGCGCTTTGACACCTGCTATGAACCTATAATGAACTTTCATGTCTCTGTATCACCCTAAAATATAAATAAAGTGAGACCAAAAGCTACTGTTATAATATTGACACTGATGTGTTGATGTCAGTGATGTGGTCAAGGTTTCTTGACATTTATCGGTGGAATCTGAGTTGTGCTTAGGTTGGCAGTTGGGTCATTTGTCTTCAAAGACATGCACACACCCAGTATTTCATCTTTATTTAAAGACAGTAATTAGAAACCTTAATCCTAGGCCACAAAATATGGTAGTCAATTGAAATATTGAAGCTCCTGAATTTCCAAGTAGAACGCATTATTTTGAAAAGAGGTCAATATTTAAATTTAGTAGTCTTAGTAGAGCTATGATGGGACCAAAACAGCTATTTGGGCTCAAAATAACAGACAGGCTCATCTCCTTAACAACAATATGGTCATTGTCTCTGCTAGGCTAGAGCCCAGTTTAACATTCAGTTTAAAAGTTTTCCTGTTCCATGGAAAATACACAGCATGATAGCCAAAGCCTCCACAAGCAGTAATGGTTCCAGGTGAATTGCTGTGAGAGGAAATCTTTCAGGAGCTAGGATAAGCTTTGCTTGAGGTCTCACCAAGCTGGGTATCTGCACTTTGCAGATGGAAACAGAAAGGAGAAAAAGGAGGCAGGAATTAAGTGCTACAAATGGCCATGGACAGGATAGCAGAGTGATGAGGAATATGGGGGAGAAAAAAAACTAAATCCAGTCTTTAGAAGTGAGGATTTTGCTTTGAGTCCGTCTCTAATTAGTTCCTGTCTGTTATATAGAAATCGACTGGGAGGAAGATACCTGTAAAAATAAAGTAGCAGCTTTAGTGGATTTTTTAGTTTTTTGTTTTTTTTTTTTTTTTTTTTTTTTTTTTNGTGAGTTTTTTAGGTTTTTTTTTTGTTTCTTTGTTTTTCATTACTTTGATGTTGTTTTGTATTGTTTTGGAGAAGAACTGCTGCCTTGAGTGTGGGTGGACAGATCTTACGTGATTTGAGTAGATCCATTTTGTGTTTCTCTCATTTAAACAGCATAAAATGGCAAGAGTTGTAGGGTGTAAGGATGAAGAAAGAATGAAAGCTTTTATATATCTTTCTGGGAGCATAAATTGCCCTGAAATGGAGTTTAATATTTGATTCAAACAGGCAGTCACTTGGAATAGTAAACTGGATTGCAGCAATGTACAATCTTACAGGCTGGAGGGATGTATTTGGGGAAGTGTTGAAACATAAATCAGGCAGAGAATGATTTTGAGGAAAAGGAGATCTGGATTGAGCAAATCTAAACTTGCACAAACCTGTCAAAAATGTCTCTTATTGTCCAATGTATTATCCCCCTATGATTAATGCGAATTGGAAATACATTATCGTGTGTGATATGTATGCATGCTGCAAATCCATTAAGAACAAGCTTTATATGATTTATTTGTATTTAATGTCATATTAAATTCTAAAAATTGAGTTGATATTAAAGCACAAGTGCAATCCAATAAAAACAAGGACAATTTGAGTTAAGATAGCCTTATATCAATTTTACTCCCAGCATACTAGAAATGTTGCACCAACACTGTGAACAACCCTACATACAGTGGTAGGCTGTCAACTGTGCACCCAAAACAGGTAAAAACATTTTGGTATGGAAAAGTTCTCAGAGAATTTAGATTTCTGCAAATGCACAATCAGAAATTAAATCATATTTCCCCCATCTTCCTTTTGTTTAGTCAGGTGTTTTTGCAGACCACCTCACAAATTTGAAGCACGGGATTTTTAAAGTTGTCTTGAAACTCTTCTGAAATGTATCTTAATGACTGAGCATGTAAAACCACTTGTTTATGAGACCTGCACTGCATTCCCAAGGGATCAAGCCTACACTTTCATACTGAGACTTCTTTTTAGATAACCAGCCAAAGGAGGCAAAAGAGAAAGGCTGATCTGAAAATCTTGTGCAAATATTAATGAATTTGTTCTCGCAAATCCCCTGAGAAGTATTACTGTCATTTCAGGCATTATATTAAATACATATATGGGCCACACTTCATTTTTAAAGCTCCTTTTTTGTAGGATCTGACAAAATCTGTGAAGACACTACTTTTTATGTAATGATCCTTGGTCATTTCTAAAGTCACTTTTTGTTCCCATTACAGAAGAAAATGACCTTTTTTGCTGTGAATTGTGAAAGAAGAATCAAAACTATTGAAGGAGTATTTAAAAGTCTCAGCTAAAAGGGAAGCTGGAAAAGCAGGCTATTAAATCAGTTGATAACTCCACAAGGCTGTAATACAACAAAGTAAAAAGGTTTGTGTTTAAGCCAAAATGTGAAATCATTACTAAGCACTTTTGCTAAGCAGTTTAATTTACGGGGGAGCATAACTTTACAAAGCCATACTCTGTGAGACTCAAAATATGACAGCAGTTTTAGGATGAACAAAAGAAGCACTAAACCAGTAAATCCCCAGCCCAAAATATTCTGAATCCCACAGCAACATGGCTTTAGTGTGGCATCTCTGTGATTTATAGTGTATGATTTTAATCCTTTGGAATAAATTGGCACTGACTGCTGTAACATCTTAAAGCTATTCAGGCAGCACATACAAATTGAGAAGTTAAATCACAGCCTGTGTCCAAGATTTCATCCAATGTATATATTTTTAAGTGGAGTATCTCTTTGGAGATAGGTAATTCAATTGAGAAAAAGTTCTTTTAGGACAAGATTTAGGGGCACATTGAAAAGATTGAAGGTTTTCTTTGGTATTAATTCTAATTTCTACAGAATCTCTCTGTGTCATCTCAGTTTTTATAAACACCTTTAAAGCAGATCAGGATATCTTTTTTGTTCAAGTGGGTTAGAAGTAGGAGTTCCACACTGAAGCTTTATGGACAGGAGCTGGGGGTAAATGAAAATAATAGCCCATGAGGTGTATTAGAGAGCAATGCAGATGCATAGAAGTAGGGCTGAATGACATTTTATATGCCCTCAGAGGCCTTGTCCAGCCTCTGGCTGCCTGGTCATGAGGGTAGGGACTCCTGAGCTTCATCTAGCAGGTTTACACAGTGTCTCAGATATCCAGTGACGCACAAGTGGCATTAGATGCCCATATCTCAGCTGCTGACTGACAGCCTTGGATGAACTGCTTATTAACATGATTGAGGGCAGTCTGCAAAGAAGGCATTCAAGACATTGAACTCTGGGCAAAAATATCAGTGGAGGCAGAGCTTGAAGTGTCTGGCAGCAGGTGTGCTCACTGCAAATGCTGTAGGGTTGTTGTGATTTTACTGTTCAGTATTTCTGTACATTCTGATACTTAGGTACCAATAGTCACTTTGTATGGAATTTATTTGCTCCATCCACGGGGCATCTAGCAGCACTATTACAACAACAGTCTGTTTGCCAGGCTGCTTCAAGTCCAGAAGCAATTTAAGCTATTTTTGTATGATCTGAAACACAAACTAATTCAGTGCACCAGAGGAAAGCAAGGCAGAGCTTGCATTGCACTACAGGAGCTGAGGTGCTGGGCAGTGCAGGGCAGGGCTATGATACTCCCCAGAAAAGGGGTCTTGGTACACTGAATTCCTCATTTGCTGAAGTCATGACCTTCCAATAGCACAAAACCACTTAAGATTTGGAATATTTCAAATGGGAGGACTAATAAATTATTGTAGTTTAATGAAAGTAAAGAAGAAATGGAAGTAAAAAAACCCTGTAAAATAGCACACCAAAATAATTTCATATCAAACGAGAAACAAATAGCTCAGAAATGAGTTACATAACTGTAGTCATGCAGTAATCCTTTGCAGTGTCCTGAGGCCACTTGAATGTTCTCTGCCCTAAAACTGATGACTAAGGCTTTCAAAATCACTCAAGCAGTAATATATTTGTAATTTCAAATTTAGGTAAAGCTTCTGCTGTTCATCTTTGGAGAGAAGCAATCAGGTGTTTGCCTCTTCTGGCAGAAGGCTCTTAACCTACTACCTCTGAGGAATAACCAAGGCCTTTGGTCAATAAATGTCACCTGCTCCAGGTGTACAAGACAATCACCTGTGTGTAGCAGCTCAGCCACTGTGCCTTGCACGCAGGGTTGGATCCTCATTGCTTTTAAGTGCTAGAAAATTCCTGAGTGGCTGTTTCTGACAGGCAGACTTGCCACTGCAAAAAGGACTTGTCCTGGATGTAATTAACTGGCTATTATGGCCTCAGACAGAAGGGAACTCCTTCCCTGACTGTAAACACTGTGGAAACAACTCCTTTGCACTAGAGAGAATGCAAAACAGAGTCATGCTCTGCCAAACCACCACTGCTGTAAAGTCCAGATTGTTGCATAAATGGCAGTAAATCCTGGGCTGCTCCCACTGTCTTTGAGGCTATCCTAGTTCAGGATCTAGCTACAGACAATCCCTCCCTTTCTCACCCCTTTGGTCGCTGAGCAGAGCCAGGCTGAGGACTGATCTCTCTTCCTTTGGGCACTTATGCAGTTGAAATTGATGTTTGCTTGGAAATAACAAGCAGTTTTTAACTTAAGTATGCTGCTTAAAATACAGAAGGGTTTCTGTATGCAGGAAAGCCACTGGGGAATGGGGTCTGGTTTTCAGTTTGGAAAGGAACAAGTGGGCTGCCCTGCTCTGATCACATCTCTTAAGCAGAAAGTGTGGGAGTGTGCTCCTACTCCTCCCTCTCCCTCTCCCTCTCCCTCTCCCTCTCCCTCTCC